>AZLU01000085.1:0-37017 GCA_002224055.1 Pezizomycotina sp. ARF18 | reverse complement strand
ACAATACCGGGACTGGATATTGTTTTTTTTTTATTGGTTTTTTATTGTCTTAAGAATCTAGGTACCAGTAAACTTGAAATAGTGACGTGGTTTTGGAGCTCCTCCCGCTGGATATATTATATGTTTCTGGTAGTTTTCTTAACTTCCTATTGTATAATGCATCTAAATTTGTTTTCTTGGTTTTTTTAACGCGAACTACTGTATACCAACCGGAAGGGAAAAAAAATAAAATAAAAATAAAAAAAATAAAAAAAGAAAAGAAAAGAAAAGGGCAGAAGAAGACATGAGGCCACTATAGTTTAAATGAACTCGAAGATAGATCGGACCACGTATTAACCAAAAATGGCGGTCTAGTCACCCCAAGGGGGAAGCAAAATATCTCTATAATGATAATATCCTTCATTTATATCACGCGAATGAATAGATGCTGCGGCCTTGAGCTCGAAATGTAAATATTGCAATATTGGTAAAAAACAAAAAAAAAAAAAAAAAAAAAAAACACAAAGGATTCACGAACCGGCTCAGAAAATATGAGCATCTTTTATCTCCACTATTACACACGATCGATCGAAACTTTTCACTGCGGGGCCGTAATCTCTCGTCCTTCAATGCCTCACGCCACTTGATCATGTCCCTCGGGATGGAACTCAGACCAAAAAGATTCTTTATAGTAATTAGGTATTCTTAGCAAAATTACGGTATTTTGATTGCCCGAGTTCTCCACGAGGACAGACAATACCCTGCAGTGGATGCCCCGAACTGTTCACTTCGTAGCGAGCTCTTTTTAGAAAAGACTAGACGGGTCCGGAGCCTCAGCGAGATCGAGAAAACGCCATTTAATCTGGTTGACTTAATTAAACGGCTCCGGTCTATACCAGAATTCTCTTATACGGTGGATATATTCAGGTACGCATGGTGTTCAGGCACAGGCTAATATCTTCAGCCTCGATGCGGGGCTATATAATCTTTTATTTTATTTTTTTAAAGACAAGTTTAGGCTAGGTATGATACAAGTCCGAAGAGCGTAGGAGACGAGAAAGAACCAAAGTCAGGCTGGAAGATTGAACATACCCCCGTCGAAGGCGGTGGATAGAGAGGGTTCTGCGACATATCCCATGGAACAAGCCGTTATGTAGGCTGGTCGAGCTCCTCTTTCATCCAAAATCTCTCATATATCACAAGATGTAAACAGAAACAAAAAAAAAAAAATAAAATTAAAAAATAAAAAAAAAAAATAAAAATAAAAAAAATAAAGTCGAGATCTCTGGAAGCGGTATGGAAATTGTCCGTAATTGCAAATTCATACAGAAACCACCCGCCTTCTTCTGCTATGCATAGTATATATCTTTGTTGATTTTGTTACTGTTACGCTTTCTCATAAAACTTCCTCGACCTGGAATAATATCCTTACTATGGGTGGTATTAAACATCAAACAATACCGTTTCAATTTTTAATATATTAGAATTTGCGCGTTTTTTTATTTGTCGGTGTAACGCCATTTTGTACTCGAGCGAGGAACATTTCCGCGCGATCTCAGATCTTCTAGAAGGGTTTTACAAACATTTTTTGATTTCTTAGGTAATGATATTCCAGGCAGGCTCTATACGCTTGCAAGTAACTTGAACTAACGAGAATTCTTATATTAAAGAAGGAACCATACTCTATCTTTCCGGGTTTGTTTATTGGGTGAGCGAGGAGGGGGCTAGTATATATCAAACATTCCGTTTCGTCTTACGTCGCGAATCGTTAAACAAAAAAAAAAAAAAAAAAAAAAAAAAAGCCCTCTCTCCTCACTCTTCCGAGCCTAAAAAACACTAAACTTAACGAGAAGAACAACAGGGCTGATCATGAAAAGAAACGGAATTCCAGGCAGATTATTTATTATTTGAACGTAATTTACCGTAATTATTAGTTAATACTCTAGTGTCTCTGTTGCTCCAATGTACCTGGAACATTGAACATTTTAGTGTGAACCTGAAGATCCCGAGATCGTTCAGGTTCGACTCAAAACATTATTTTACTCTACTATCTTCCCGTAATTAACTTGAACCCCTCTTGACCGTCTCTTTTTTTTTTATCGGCATATGAGATGAATATGTTATTACTTGGAGGAGTTCTGCAGATTCTTCTTTTCTCGGAGAATAATTGAATACTTATAGCTGAGTAAGTAAGTACTGTACACATGTGCATGTAGGTATCTGAGTGAGTAGCACGGTATTAGGCCCATCTACATACCCGCTCTCTTGAATTGAAGATGAAGCAGTCGATGTCGCAGCTTCCCAACTCAGCCACAGATATATAGCAAGGGACACACTTCGAGGTGGTATTAATATCGATATTTTGGGGATCGCTTGCCTAGCCACCTACCACATCATCCATCGTCCCATCTGCAAAGGCGTTTCTTCGCTTCGAAGTCGACTGCAGGTTCGACTTACTGGATCTAGCTTCGATCTATAATAATAATAACAATAATAATAATAATAATAGATTTAATGTCCACCGTCCAGTTACACAGTGGGGTGGTGAATATGCTGCGGTTATCCGTTTACGCATTGGCATTGCTACGCGGTTAAATGTAGCAGTACTGTATGCACAAGCAATTTTATCGGACGGTGTGTGACGTTGAAATGGAAAGAAATGGGATGGAGGTGTGTGGAATTTCCATGGTGACCACTGACCACCGACGATACCGCTATTGGTATTAGGGCTAGTATGCAATAGGAAGGAAGCCTCGGTAATTGTCCATCCGAGTAACCAATCCAATAATTAATTAATTAATTTATTTATTTATTTATTTATTTTTTGCTGGTCTCCAGTGTCCACTACCAAAATGTAAACACGATGAAAATAATAATAATAATAATAATAATAATAATTAATTAATTAAATTTTCCCTCATACAAAGAAATTTTCTTTTCCCCAATTTTTCTTCCTTACATTCCATTCCATTCAATTCCATTCAATTCCCCTTTCTAATTTCACAACACCAAAGAATACACATCAACCGATCATCACCATCCATCTAATCTCTCTCCACAGATCCCTCTTCATCTCTCGATCCTCAATCTCCCGAAACGAATAATTCGCCTATCTGTCTCTCTCTTGTTCCTGCAAGATCTCCTCTTTCCTCGAAGGGTGAGTCCTCCCGAAATGTCCTCGTCATCGTCTCTGGCGGGAACGAAGGAAAGAAATGCGCGTTACACTGCAGCGCCCTCTCTCTCTCTCTTCCCTCACCATCACCCTTTTGCATTGATTTACGTTTCACCGTAACGGCTTTCTTTTAATCGTTCGTTCGCTGATCAACAACTTCTAGACCTAACTAAACAATGCACGCCTTCACCATCGCCACCGTCGCCGCCATGGCCTTGACCGCCTCCGCTCAGTCGGGTTCGGATAGCCTACCAAGGGTCTCGAAGTCCAAGCCAACACTATCAGTTCCAGCAAGAGGAGTACGTGATCGTCGCCCTTTGGATGTTGGATGTTTTCGTTGCTTGTTTTGGATCGTCCACGTCAGCGGCTGCGACCGGGTGGCGAAAAAAAGAAAGAAAGAAAAAAAAAACATTTCAACGCTTTGACGATCGATCTTGCTGATTTTTTTTTTTTTTTTTGTGAACAGACGGATACTGCTCCGCCAGAAGAACTCCTGCAACTACCTCTGCCCCGGCGGCTGGGACACCAACACCTGTGATGCCGTAATCCCCCTCCTCATCCCCTTTACTCCCTCTTCATTCTCCACGGTCGCATAACAAAATACTAACAAATCCCTCAATTTAGACACCCTCAGCTACAACTGCTCCTGCACGCCCCCGCCAAAACCCCGGACCTCCTGCAGTACATGAACACGATCCCGTACTTCGAGTGCCAGGAGTACATCGCCGCCTGCATGGCCGGCAACACTTCCGACGCGACCAACCAGCAGCTCTGCCAGAAGGATAACCACTGCGCTACTCAGGACCCAGCAAGTTTAAGGCGTCTTCTAGTTCCGCCAGCAGCACTGCTAGCGCCAGTGCCTCTGGAGCCCTACGGGGACTAAGTACCGGTGCGAACGCGGCGGAGACGAGCAAGAAGAGCGCCGGTGGAAGTTGGGCGTTGCGCAGGGTTGCTTGCGGTTTTCGTTGCGGGATGGTTGGGATTGTTGCTTAAGTGACGGATTGTCATTTTTTTTTATTTTTTTTAATGGAGAATTATTGATTTTGTTATTGGGGATTCAAAGGCTCGATTCAAAAAAAAAGATTAATGAATGGGGGAAATAGTATATAAACGAATCACCGGAGAGATGGAGAAATAAGCCGAAATCCCCTTATATTGTTTACGTTTTTACGTTTATTTCGCTTCTATTGATTGTATTACTTCACGCCTTTTTCTATTGATTGTATTATTTTGTTCATGAGCGCCCTACTTACGCGACGCATTTTTTTCACGTTTTTTTTTTTTTTTTTTTTTTTTTACTTTGTTACGTATTTTCACTACACCCAGTTGCGAAAGGAAGGAGGAGACAATTACGAGAGCAGCAGGGGAGGCTATTATGGTAAAGAAGAAATTAATTCAAACCAATTGTGATCATTCGTCCGGCTACAAACTCAATCATCGTCAAGAGTGAAAATTCTAGAGGCAGAAATATACGGACGAATCACAAACCCCTATTTTTTTTTTTTTTTTTCTCTTTCCAAAAAGATAAGGAATTCGGAATTCGAGGTGCCGACAGAACACGTAATTTCCACAATTTCCGCTCGAGGAGGACGGTTATTGGGCCGTGGACCGTGGTTGTGTTTTTTCTTTGGTCTTATTGGAAATCCTTAGCGTTTTTGGGTTTTAGCGTAGAATTTGGTTGGCGGTGGTTGGTTGGGGGTTCGGGATGGTCGGTTCACGAATTTTGATGTATGGGTTGGTGTCAACGTCAGCATCGAAAAGGAAAAGGAAAAGAAAGAAAAGTGTCTCACGTTCGGAGGAAGCTTCGAAGGCTGTGTGCAATGGTGATGTTTGGGAAGAATGGTCTACATCATATCATATATCGAACAGGTCCTGAGAAGAAAGCCCTGGGTGATATTTTTGGACGACTTTTTTTTTATATATATATATAATTATATTGCGCTAGGAGCACGCCCGTTATCGATACAAGACGGGTCTGGTCTGCAAAAGCGAAAACACGATGGTATATCTGCGAGCTTTGAAGCGTACGGAGGGCTCAAATTTTGCGGGAAGTAAAGCTATTATATGCGTAGATAAAGTGGATATAAAAACTTTTCAAGAGCTATTGCCCCCCCCCCGCCGGTATCACGTTAGCTAACTCTGTGGATATAGATAATTCCATACAAAGCTTGAATTATAATAATCTGTCCTATCCTTCCTCCGGTAAGACCGGCGAAAAAGGCGAAGTCCTCCTCGTGATACTTTTCCTCCGTGCTATAGCGAAACCGGGTTTATCCGACATCTTGATATAGGTCCCCGCTGGAGATAGCTTCTTTGGGAGAATACCTAGCTAACTTTGATACACGTATACATGGAGGCATATCTAGCATATAGAACGACTGGGTAATGTAGCTGTAGACAAAACACCGTTAGTGTTACTTCCAGACTGGACACTCTTTTGACTATCGTACGTTTGCTGCGCAAAAAACAAAACGGCTTCTTGAACGGCTATTCGTGGTATACTCGCAAAAACGAAAAATCGTAAACGTTATACCTTCAATTGCGAACTTTTCACGCGAGAACCCTGATTCGATATCGGTAGTGAAGAAAGGAGCCTCTCTGTTACGTAGTGCATTGCGAACAGTAAAGTACCCTTCATGAAGGTCCTTTTGGCCTTTGAAATTGTGAAGCTGTTCAATATAAAACAGAGACATGTTTTCGCTTCTTTCCTAGGCGAGACAAATAGTAAGATTTCCCCGGAAGGGAAGAAGGACTCGGAGGACAGCCCTACGGAGGCTCGTTCGCAATTTGTGCGGTATAGTGCGCGTACGATTGTGAGTCCCGGCCCTGCATGTATGATCATATGGCGCGGACTCTGAAGGGAAAACCGCGAGGCCGTCTGCAGAACATGTTTGATTTTTGTTCGTGATTGGAATAATAACAGACGTGATTGAAATATCTGACCAAGCAGACGCTGACTCTTTAAACAGCGGGCGCTAATGTGTGATTGTGGAGACACATGGATCGCAGTTGCAGCCCTTCTGAGACGTTTCCTCTTAATATGTTTTCTCTACCGAGTGTGATATATTGTGATCCATGAGCCGATCCTCTTTTGTCCTTTTTTTTTTTTTTTTTTTTTTTTTGGGTTCGGTGTGGCGGTCTTGATACATTGTTCGTTACATCGTGCTTCACGGCGATTACGCTGTTTCCTTTTCTTCATCGAGGGAAAACTACAGGTAGAGAAAGTACTTCGGATATACAGTCTATTTGTATATCACCAATTCGACCGAAGGCGGATTTATAATTTTGTCAAAAAAAAATTCCCGGGGAAAAAGTTGTTTTATATTGATCATCTTTGACAGGTCGCAATTCCGAAGGGGATCTAGGGAAAATACGGCCGTGCTGCATTTGGTTTATCTCCATTTCGGTTTCGGTGAATCCGTAGGTATTTGTGTTACAGCGTGGTTTCGGAGGTATTTACTCGAACTGGGATGTTCCTCGGAAGAACTTCTTCACCTTTTTTTTTTTTTTTTCTACATGTTCTGGGCGCTTTCTTGAAGAAGTACTCCAATTGCCATTCACGGTGATATATCGATATATCAGGATAAGTCTTGGATAAATTCCGGAAGAAAGATAGCACGGGCGTTAGGGAGGTACACGTAAGATGCATACCGACCGCGGCCGCGAGACATTAACAGAGGAAGAAAGTAGTATACTGCAGGTATGAGACAGGGAATAGCGGAGGATATGGATAGGCTACAGTTGCTGTTATTCCGGTCGAGCTCTTCAAGTTCACGATAGCTGGAAAAAGGGAAGGAAGTATGACGTACGAAAGTCAGCCAGAAGTGAAGCTGCCATCCACGGTATTTCGAAGATGCGGATGGTTTTTTTTTTTTTTTTTTTTTTTTTTTTTCTGCGGATCTGTGCGGAAAGAGGGCCTTCTTCAAGTTGATATATCTCTTAAGTACCTGATGCTGGACAAGAGGGAAAACATGGGTATTTGAGGATCTCGTGGTATATATTACTTAGATCTTTCGAGGATTATCCTGAATTTTGTTATCATATTATATGGCCGTTAATTCCGGCACGGTGGTTTTCATATACGTATATCGAAGATATGATATATTATAAGAATTCTACGTATGAAGCCCATGTCCTTGACGGACCTCTCGTATAATGAAATACGGAAGTAGGATTGCCTAAAAAAAAAAAAAAAAAAAAAAAAAACTGAAGGTACGAGAGATCTGAAATTGAAATTTCGGGTATCAGCCAGCTAAATCAATCCTCCGCGAGAGTTCCTTTCCATCAAGGACCCTTTCGTCGCATTACCGAAATACTTAGTAAAAAAACGCAAGTCATAATAACGTGGCAGATATTTCGGGCGTTGCATGGACACTTATTATTAATTCCCTGATGATATAGGTAATGTACTTGCTCTATTGGATCTTTTGCAGATAAATCCTTGACTATAGCCAACAGTGAACAGGGTTTACTTCATACTACTCCTTCTGGAATCTTGTTGCGCAAGTTATGACAGGGATATAGCTACCTGCAAGGAATCGTATATGTAGAATTTACATAGCTATTCTTTTCAATATGGCATTTTCCTTCACGAGAACAAACGTCCGCGGTCTGCAGAGGTGAGCTTAGCCGCCTGGGAAAAATCGGTCGGCTGATAACAACGGTCCGGTTGCCGCGTTTTTACTCGCTTTCTCCACCTGGAAGTCTAAGGGTTGCATCCGATTTGCGGATAATTGCAGACATTCCTCGCTACGGCTTTGAAAGGTTTAAATTTGACACTGTTGCGTCGTGTCACGCGTGTGACATTGGCTTCCACATTTATCGATCGCTTAACGATAAGCTGATTGCCAAAGAAGGAGGACTCAAAAAAGTGTTATATGCGATGGATCGAGGATGTTCAAATTTGCGTTCTATCGCTCTGTCAGGAAAGAGGTTAAACACAAGAATCCTTGCCAGAGGATAGACAAAAGATGCTGAGCTCTCGCAAGGATACATCAAGGGTATATCGACGCTTACAGTAGTAAGTCCATATATACTTTTCTACCTAAACTCCCACCATTTATATAGCGGGATCCGCTTCCTAGTCAAAAAAAATATCTTTTTTATTTCAAGACATCGTTTTTTCATATTTGTATTTGTATTTTTTTTTGCTTCTAGTACGGAATAGGTAGTGCACCCGACAAGCGCGATTGACAAAAGCGATTTAAACGACAGTAGTGGAAAGGCTTAGACGCCCTGAGTAGATATTGCTGCCTGCAAAAGTGTAGTTTTTTAAAAATAAAAATAAGGAAAAAGAAAAGAAAAGAAAATATAACAATAAGATGTGTCCTCCAAAATCGGCTCAGTTCCTAGAAGCGTCTTCTTCGGCCAGCGATGACTCCGACAACAGCTCCCTCCACGACTCCCTCTACAGCTCCGAGGATGGCTCGATCACGGATACCCTCAAGACTAACTGGCTCCGCGACCGCATCAAGCACGAGCACGGACGGCAGTACATGGACTCCGACGTCGTCGGCGCTTTCGTCCCTATCGACGAGACGCAGCTCGACCAGCTGGACATGTTCCATAAGATATACACCGAAGCGATGACGATGGCGTCGGACCCGAGCTGGAAACAAGGCGGCGCCGTAAAACTATTCCGCGCGCCGGTCGGAAAGAATCCGCAGAGGATACTGGATATCGGTACGGGGACGGGACTGTGGGCGATAGATGTAGCGGACGAGTACCCCAGCGCACAGGTTATAGGGTTCGATAACGCGCCCGTCCAGCCGCGGTGGGTACCGCCGAACGTACAGTTCGAAGTCGAACACGTCGAGAGCCGGTGGACGTATACCCCCAACTCGTTCGATCTAGTCCACGCCCGCGCCATGCACGCCGTAATAATGGACTGGTCGAAATTCTGTAAAGACGTCTTCGGTGTCACTCGGCCGGGCGGATACTTCGAGTGCTTCTCAGAGGCACCGAAAGTAGAAAGCGACGATAATTCGATACCGAAGGATTGGATATTCGTTACATGGCTTAATAACGTGGAGGAAGCATTGACGAGGTTCGGGTTGAAGCTGAGTATTGAGAAGACGATAAGGAAGGATATGGAGGACGCGGGTTTCACGAACGTTACGCAGGAGGTGTATAAGGTGCCGATCGGGCCGTGGCCGAAGGACCCGAAGATGAAGAATTTGGGGGCGATGTTTTGATTAATCTGCTGCAGGGGATTGAAGGTTGGACGCTGACGCTGTATACGAAGGTATGTGATCCTAACATTTTTTTAGCTTCGAGAGAGTACTAAGATATGTTGAATTGATAGGCACTAGGATGGTCGCTCGAGGACACGATGGAGCATCTCGACAAATTAAAAAGTCGCTACGGAATAAGAAAGCGCACACGTACATGCGGTTCATCAATACGGTCGGCCAAAAGCCTCTGAGTGCTGGTAATGAGTAACTGCGTCAAAATTAAAGGGGGTTTCACGTATCCATGGCATTATATATCTTCATGATTGTAAATTGGTCTTCAAGCACGTTTAATCATTTTTTTTTTTGTAATTCTATAAGCCCAGTAGTTGTATCGTTATGTTTGTCTTGTAAAAGTCATGTTTTGTTAAATCCTGTCCATATATTCTGCTGTATCGTTAATTTTTTAGGCTGGGGTGAGCAGTACCTATATACGCTTCGTCGATGATTAATATGATGGTTCCGTTGTCGCTCGACTTCCGCGTCGTATATCAGACTGTTCGTTATGCTTATAGCGTGTTCTCTTATCACCAGTAAACACAGTTATCAGTTTCTGCCAGTAGAGAAACACAGATGCTGTAGGATTACAATATTCTAGCCGCATTTACCTCAAAACGCGCAGATGAAGTCGTGAATATCGAGTACCTTCAGTTCTTCACCCATGCTCCACGTTTGCAAACATACGCAACGCCTCCGAGGATAACACAGATCCGAGGAATCTTCCGTTCTTCAGAGATCGTATGATGTCGAGAAAGTTTCTTGACTCTCGGAGGCGCAGCTGCCTGTCTGGAAGATCCTCGCACTACGTTGCAGAGGTATTTGGATCAAATGTTACAACTAATCGTCAAGGATAAGGGTTTATAAGAATGATTTCCGACGATCGATAACAAGAAGGATTTGAGATCAT
Organism: Pezizomycotina sp. ARF18; assembly: GCA_002224055.1. Classification (NCBI taxonomy): domain Eukaryota; kingdom Fungi; phylum Ascomycota; species Pezizomycotina sp. ARF18. The sequence goes on along the minus strand of AZLU01000085.1, from coordinate 26,729 downwards.
ATCCCCGCATTTTTTGGGGGGGGCTTCGCTTCGGGAGAATTTACTACCCAAGACGGCCTTGCGCCCGCCCGTTTTGATTCCGCTTTGAGCTGAAGCCGGAGTTGAGAATATGCTTTTAAAAACACCCTTGGCCGAGCCGCGGCCGTGGAGGTTCACGAACAAGGGAGCCTCTTCCGATCGGTTAGCATGGGTGTGAATGGAAAACGTCTGAAAAAAGTATTGGCCTTCGGGCGGGTTCAGTTCGAAATATCAGGAACCCTGTCCAGATCGGGAGCCAGACAGTTTCGATGTCGAGATGTCTCAGGCATATTCCCGAGGCGGACGATCCTCGCAACACAAAAACCAATATATACTTTTATATATAGAAAAAGGTCCTTTGGATGAGATTCTCATGTTTAATTTTAAACCTGAATCTATAAATTCCAATATGACAGATGACTTCATTTTATCGCCACGCAATTTTAAACGATTATACCGGGCGTATCGACCTGAATTGTCCCTCTCCTGCCTGATCGAGCTCTCGTCTCCGCGACAATTCACGATCACCAACAACGTTTGCCCCGCACTATTCGACCCTTGAATATCGCAAGACCTAGCTTGGAGCGGAGAAAGCCGTTGCGCACGTTTTTTTATTTTATTTTTATTTTTATTTTTATTTTTATAACGTGTTTCGTATGTGGCTTTTTAAGGACTGTCGATGCGAGTAATCTGCTTCGGCTTGAAATATGGATTATCGGATCAAGAATTCCAACATCATACGATGTAAACTTGGGCACGAAAATAAGCAGCAATGGTAGCTTCGATTTATTGCGGCGGCTACACGTTCCGCTGTACTTTTAGTAAGCTCCTATGGATGAGTGAATAACTGCCGATATCTCTTCGAAGTTAGGAGGTCTAAAAAGGAACTCTTCAACCGCGCCGAGCATCTGAGTGAGGTTATATTTCAAAACCTACCAGCGAAATAGGACCCATATTCTTTACACCTATAACAATTATGACACATATCACGCTGTCTTAAACAGAAAGCCGTTAGGTAGCGGAAATAGTCTCGACCTCTCATGGTCTTGACGTTCCAAAAAAGCGCAAGCCCTCTTATATACTCGGCTTGATACGCGTCGCGGTATCGAGAACTGTTGATTGGCGAAATTATGACAAAAAAAAGACTAATCTCGAATGTAGTTTTGCGTCATGATAACAGAACCCTTTCATTTGACAAAGTGGAAATATACTACCTTCCCGTACCGCTAATCGCAATTGCGATCGGGTGAAAAACTGTACCAATGGGTGGCTTACTATTCGTAAATCAACCAGTATATTGCTCTCTTACTCGTATCCAGGCGATATTAGTCTTCTGGACACGAACAGCCCAAAAAAGAAAAAAAGAAAAAAAAAAAGCCACAGACAGGAGAGTTTAGGTCGGGTACAACGTGTAAGTCATTCAAAGACCTGCGAAGGCCATGTGGTGAATTATATCATACGGATGTCTTAGATTTCAAAAAAATTAGTTTGACGCGCTCGATCGAAGGAATGGATCATTCACTATAATTATAGGATCAAATAACGACAACCTTAATATAGCTCTGTTTCGGACCCCGGGTTGGGTGGGCATTTTCTATAACGGTGGCTGCTCGTATCATGCTCAAGTTTATGATATATCCTTCGTAGTAGCGAAATTCACGATTACGAGGCCGGGAAGCCGTATTAGGCTCCTCTCGGGAAATGGACTTGGTAATAAGGCGTGATGTAGGAGCACACGGTTCAGGGACTTGATATCGATCGTTAATCAAGGCCTCAGCATCTCGACGCCTCCGAAGTTCTTAATCGATAATTATTCTGCTGAAATCAGGACCTATCTACTGAGGAGGTCGCTAATATGCCTAGTAAGAACTTTATATTGCTGATTTTTGCTTTAACTTCAAGCTTGTTGTTCATTTCAAAATCGTCAATGGCTTGCTGGGATATCACGATAATTCTAGAATCCAGCTACTAAAAGCGAAGACTAATAAGCTCACCGGAGCTTCAATACATAGCTCTGCTAAGGCTAGTTCTCTCACAATGTGAAAGTTGCCCATGACGGCTTCATGAGATCATTTGAGCTGAATGGGATTGATTCCCAGAGGTATTTTACTGCCATCTTTTGCATTAATGCGCACTTAGAGTCGTGTATCTTGGGTATTCTTCTAAGGAGTAGCTCAAGGTTCATAATACATGAATTTCGCTCCAAGTTAAACTCTAGTGCCGACTCGTCTAGATTCACACATGCTGCGATATTAACAAAACTCAAAGATGAAGCTTATAATTTTGGATTATGATGTTCTAGAATGTCGAGTGACGTCTCCTCCAGTAGCCCGCTTAAGATTCCATCGCGTTCTCAATATAATTAATGGAGGGAAATCTCCTAATCCCTCATATTTTTCACATTCTGAATCTTCATCAGTTAGAAATAATTTTGGATTCCGTTCACGACACATCTGAATTAAACGACCTACGAATTAGAATTTCTCATTAAGCTCGATTCATATCGCCTCATCAGCCATAAACAATGCGTTTGTCTTTAATTAACTGCCTCTCTTTGATTATCACCCTTTCAGCGCTCACCAACATCGGCGTAGCAAGGCCGGTGCAGCCTCTGTTTGGGAAACCGTGGGCTGACGGTCCGGAGGTGGAGCCCAAGAGCTTGGCTGGCAATGTACCCGCCGGCTTCGTTGGCGAAAATGCACCTCCCAGGAACCTCGAGGAGGGGAGAACGAACGAGAAAGCGGATGAAATTTCTCAGTTGGAAGATGGGTCGGGGAGGGACTCCAGCGGGGTTTTCGCCGATCACTCCTTGAAAGAAGAGCCCAATTCCGAAGGTCAGGCAAGCCTGAGTACTCTTCAATCAGAAGAACCGGAACCCCAGGAGGGAGCTCATGTACCTTCGGAGAAAGAAATCGGTTTCGAACATGAACTGCCGAAGGGTGGTCCAGGAGAAGATCCCATCCTGACTATCGAGGAGAAGCCTTCGGAAAACAAGCGTCGGCCGACTATATGGTTGGACGACGACCGGTCTGATATCACATACGCGAAGATCAAGGACGTAAGTAACCTTGATACCACTCTATCCTGTCGTAGAATGCAACCCAAGGGCGTCTGGCCCCTAAAATCTGGAAGAAAGCCACGATTAACTACATGCCTTACTAACCGGGTTTCGTTTTCATTCCATCCTTTGTTTCGGTGTTTAGCCTGGGCTCAGGAACGGCCTCAAAGAGGCCGACGACGTATACGGGCGGACTCTAGCTTCCGAGAAGGGTTACTGGGACTGGAGGTTGGCTATAAACCCGGAGACCCGCTCAAAAAGTGCTGTAAAATACGCATCTGCCTTCCGTGATTATGATACGTACTACGATAAGTATAAGAACAAGGGGCTACACACGGGAGCCAAAGGCGTCATGTCGACAGGCCTCACTGAAGAGCAACAAGCAGAATGGACTACAGCGAAGAATGCTGTGGATGACATCAAAATGCTGGAAAAACAAATGGAAGCGGGGCGAAGGGAATGGAGGCGAGGTTCGGGAAGTGGGATCCGAAGACTGGAAAGTTTGCGAATGAGGATACCCTCGTAAACCGTCTGGCGTACGTATCTCTTTTCCACGATAATGCCTCCAAAATGTCGCAATCAAAAAACAAACGCTAAAGCCAATCTAGTCAATTTCAGAATATACCAAAGAACGGCCCCGAAAACTATATCGAATTGCGTGCCACCGCTATGAAAGAGGTGGCGGGGCTGGACGCCGCCAAAACCTTCATGAAGCAAACCGAGAGTGACAGAGCGCTGCTCGAGGGATGTACGGGACGAGGGAGATGAGGAACATCGCCTGGTACCAACGCCTCATAAATTGGGTTATGGGAGAAAGCCACACTACGAAGTATACGGCTAAAATCGCTTCAGCGGCGATGCAGGAGGTAAATACGTGATTCGCATATTCCGAAAAAAAAAAAAAATGCAGTACGTCAAATTCCAGGGGTGGCAAAAAAATGGAAGCGGGTTAACGTTTTTCTCCATTTATAACAACAGGACTACGAAGAGGCGCTCAAACGGGAGGTGGAGCACACTCAGCAACCTGGTTTCAAGAGTGCAAGGCCACGCACGAACTCACGGAGGACTACATGAACAAGCCTACTGTTGGCAAGGTGTTCGGATACGAGAATGTGAAAGAGGGAGAAAAAGCTCCTAGAGGACTGTCCAGCGAAGTCGGGAAAGATTACGGTGAGCTCTCCGATGAGTCTCTGGATTATCTCACGAACCGTGCCGTGGAGTCTAGGGCTGCCGCCGCAAATCTCTTTGGAAACAATGCCCACGCTATCAAGGCGGCGGAACAAGCGTACGGTCCTATCCGCAAAGTTCTCCCAAAGGACCTTTCAGCGGTTGAAAAAGGGAACATTCAAAACAGGATCGGGCAGCAGGGAACGGAGGAAGGTGAAAAAAGCACGGGCAAACTGGCGGCCCTGTTTGAGGGTATCTTCAAGTTTCCCTGATTCGTGTAGAGTGGAATACGGTTCCTGCTAGTAGTACAAAAATACTTTTCTGGTGCTCGGTTTTCAGTAGTTAGGTTACGCGAGAACTTTACAAGGTCTCCATGCTTGGTAGAAGAGAACATAAGTTAGTGTGTTAGTCCCGTCACAGTTCCCCGAAGCCTGATGCCGAGGAAATTTCGGAAGTGTCGAAAGCTTTGCAATTCCGTATATCTACGAGCTGTACATTTACGCTGTGGCATGCAACTGGTAGAATATTAAGAATCGCCTGACCTTTTTAAAGGAAGGCATCGACGTGGAGGTCATTACTCAACTGGTGGAAGCGATGATTAGACGATTGCCCAAGGAGATCAGGGATACGTGAAGGGTGAATTAGGATCGTCCTTGTCACGGATGGTCTAAATTATCTGTACGTCAGCAGCGGCGCCGGAGTAGCTTATGATTACGAGTAAACTGCCACGACAACTCGTCTTCTGTGAACAAATCCATAAAATTACACACGGTTCGTAGTTTATAGTGAGAATATCGATAAGCAATCCTTTTTTTTTTTCCAATTTTCTTATTGTTAAGAGTTTGATCAAGGCTAGTAATTCGCAAACTGCCAATGGATGTATGTATTAATATCATTGGTGTTAATTCTTCATTTAGCCACAGTTTCAAATGATATCTTTGAATTTATTAGCAGGATATCCCATGTGATGAGATAAATGGAAAGGATATAAATGCGTCATACCAGGTAAAACAATTGCGTTGTTGGCGATTTTGGCCTTCAGAAACTTGAATGGAGAGAATCCAGACTGGCAAGGTATAAAGATTCATGGTTGAACATTCGATCGGCACGAAATCAAATCTGCTGCATTCAATGCGGACTTATCAAAAATTTCTAATCTATATTCCCAGTGCTATCTAACTTCAAAAAGCCACCGCTATGTATTTATATCAGAAATGCTGTCTGGGAGCTGCGCTACCTATTCTTTTCGCCCAACCTTCTCTTCATCCACTTGTACATTACAGTAACCATCACGGGAAAACGCGGACCAGACTGGAGTTGGCCAAACGGCAGGCTTTTATTCCTCGCGTATGTTCCCCATCATACCACGTACCACTCCTTTTTGCTCAAATGCCTGTTGAGTGCCGATAAGCTAACACTGTTCTGGGAGTTACCAGCCAAATACATCACGCCCCATGGAAATTGGACTTTGGAACTTGTCTGTGATCTTGAGCGGAGGCCAGGATCAGTACGAATACTCTGCCACGGAACAAGATGCCAACTACAAACAGCGCTTGATTGTGATCGGCTTCTCGTTCGCTGTGCAGTTAGGATGTTTAGCTTGGGAGCCACCAGCAAAAGGTTTTTGACTTCGCCCAGCTGCGCCCGGCCGCGCCGACGCTAAATTAGCGCCGTTACTCTGGAAACCCAACTGATCGCCATCACAACATCGGGCGTAAATAAATAGTCCCCGACGAAGTCGTTCTTTCCCATATTAAACATTATGTAGCTGGAACTATATTTAATTAAGAAGATACATCCCAGGGCCCAGCAGTGTTTTTTCCCTAATGGCGATCATCCTGGGACATTTCTTTACCAGCAAGTATTTCAAGTGAATCACTGTAATGACGACTGAGCTCGGACCGCACAGCAGCAGCAGCAGCAGCAGCAGGAAGGCCAGGTCAAGATCTTGTTCCGCAGGATACCAGTCTTGGGTTAGCGCTGGAAGAGACCTTTGTCAAATTTTGTTATGCATGCAAGTAGTAAGCTAATTCTGGCTGGTATGGTAAAACGTGTCGCAGCAACAATTGATCTTCGCCCTTACCCAAGCTTTCCTGACTTAATGCACGAGAGACAGATACAGACATTATCATTGGTTTTATTCTTTTTCGGAGAGGCGCCGCACTGCTTCCTTTTGCTTTTGCTTCTATCGAGTTGAATATTGGAAAACCCGAGAATTTACTGTTCGGATGTTGAATTTTTATACTTTGACTCTCCCGCGGGCAGGTTTTTGTGCCAAAGGGCGCAGCATATAAGATCTTTTGCCGGAGTCTTTGAACTTGTATTGTTTTGTTTTCACTATGTCAATATTCTCTCTATGAGAGTATTCCTGCCTCATAAAGATTACTGAAGTTGTATTCTGACCAGCGTTCTTCGAAGCTTGCATTTTAAGGATGCAGATCGTCAATTCTTCTCCTTTACTGCCAGATATGCTTGAAACGCTATGGGGGTTCACCAATATTAACCTATGCAAAGGAGGAAACTAATGAAATTTACGGTCTTTGATACTCTAAGTTCATACACTGGCAGCATTGTGAGTGATAATGCAAGAGCACACACTGTTAAGTGAATTGATATCTCACAGAGATACCCTTGGCAGAATGGAGGGCCTGACACTAGAGCACGCAAAAGTGTTGAGTGCACGATGCGACAGAATTGAAAGAGTTCTGAGCTCCAGCTCTTCGAAGAAACGATATCCCCATAGCATATCATCTGATGACTGCTTCGCTTCGTCCATTCCTCCCTTCTGTCCTCTTCTCCCTCTCTGCATTTTTCTTCCCTTTCTTAGTTTTCTATTGCTAATTTTCTATCGCCTTCTCCGGCGGAGAACTCTTAGGATAAGGTAACAAGAGTGAAGATTCAACCAGGGGCAGCTCTGTAGTGTTGATAGTATGGATAAAGATTACGTATCCGAAGCAAGAAAGTTCGATCAGTATCGTAGAATGCTTAACTGAATTTGCTATATCATGTCTGAAAAATTCTGGCCATAGATGAAAGGCAATGGTTGTTACTAAATTATAACAATAACGTATCGCTGGGAAGAAATAGATAAGAAATGATCTATAAATGTCATTGCTGGAAGAATTTAATGTAGAAAGAAAAATGAGAATAATACTAAAAGCTCATTGACCAGAAATATCACGAAGCGAACTATATCATGATACAAGGATTTTCCAGAAACCCAGAGCAAAATACATGATTTCAAGTTCATGAATTTACAGGATAAGAAGAATTACATTGAAAAGAAATGGTCTTAAAGCCACCTCACACTTCGCTCCACAGAGGTCTGGTAATTTAAACAATGTCATGCGGCTTCACGGCCTTTCCACCTGGTGCCTCCCTGGCGGGGGAAGGCTCGTTGGTAGCCGTTTGATACAGCCCTACCTCCTTAAACACACTCTGGTGAACCTCGCCTCCCTTCGCCTGCCCGTTATTGGCTTTGAAATCCATTGTCTGTCTCCAGGAATTCCGCACGGCTGGTCCCGGCAGCCAATCTTCATCCTTTGAGTATTGCGTATCTAGCTGCAAGAACTTCCTGTTCTCCGCCTCCATATGCTTGAAAAGCAGCATCATAGCGACGTTGCGTTCTACGCAGCGGACAACAAGGATAATGACCAGCATAAGGAGGACAACAGCACTTGTGATGCCGCCGGCGATGATGAGGTTGTAGGTAGTGCGCGACATGTGCTCTTGTTGGAGGTCATGGTTGGATCGGGGTTGCGTTGTTGGAATTGTTTCGTTTCTGAAGTGGCGAATATTGGCTGGGCCCGCCTGTGTCGTGTTCCAGGAGGATTTGGCTATGGTGATCACGAAGTAAATGCAGGAGATGATGAGCATGGCCGCTAAGGCTCCTAGAGTTCTGTACGACATCTTGCTATAATGGAGAAACGTTACGTATTCGGACTAATAGTGATTTTAGCAATTCGAAATTCGAGCGATGGACTTGAAGTAATAGCTAAGGCGGCGAAGACTGCGAGAAGATACGCGTGTGCGGTAGGATACAAGAGGAGATATAACAAAAAGCGTTCGTGGTCAAGAGCTATATATCTAATCTGGCGACTTGCGATGAAAGCGCCATTTCACTGTCACAATGGTTTGACGTTGGCCGTTCTTTTGTTTGACTGGCATAATGCCACTCGTCGGCTTTCAACTTTTCCGAATGTTCTAAGCGAGCTTCAGCCTTGCTTCTCTTAGCTCACTCGCCTCACGGTTATATCACCAGTTTAATGCAAGCGATGCTTCATCGTAGGAACCGAAGATCCGGTATATGGGCAACGCGCCCATTGCTGGGAGAGAGAAACCTAGTATATTGATTTAGCCTGAGTATGTTGGTGGGACTGATCAATAGCACTTTCGGTTTGGTGCTTTTTCATGCATTCTCCATATTCCATTCATATCCATCGTGACCTTTGAAAAATGTTCGCCGGATGAAACGAAACGAGCAAAATCGTCGGTATCCAGATGTGACTGTGGGGCGTAAAGCAGTTTATCCGCTATTTAGATTCAAACGCGAGGCGCTAGCGTGGCCCCTTAACCACCACGGCCCACTGTTGAGCTTCGCCCCCACTTCTCTTTGCCTCCCATGGATGTTGCAATGCTTGCTTTCTTCCATAATTATGCCAGTCAGTTATTTGAAGTATAATCCGGATGTGTAATACCATTCATGTTTATCCTACAGCCTTATATTTTCTGCGACGTTTTTTTTTTTTTTTTTTTTCTAGCCGAGAAGGTAAAATATTTTTATGAACAAGACTGAGCATAGCTGTCCTCACTCTATAACGCCAGCCGGGATTACGCGAAATCCCGATTAGATATAACTGTCGTGTTGGAACCGGTCGGATAATTGATTTTATAGCTTGACTTTACGATTCGGTATTTCCGTATGCGGATTAAAGAAGAGCGTCGATATGTAGCCACAAGGGCGTCTCATGCTGTTGATATCGCCCCTGTAAGCCCTGGAAACAAAGTTGTGAGCCTAGTCTAGCATAAGAATGCAGGGAAACCCCGTTTTCGCCTAGAAGGGAGTCGAATGGTAGAGATGGGACTTACACCGATAGACCTATGAGCTTTTAACACAATCCTGTTGGTTCCAGGCTAAGTATGGCTGCGAGCTGTGAGCAAGAGGAAGATGAATTGTCGGTTCTGTGGAGTACGCGTGATCACAAAAATCGTATGGAAAAATTTATGGGTGATCTCGCCGTGAGATGGAAGGCGTAGAGACAGTCTAGGGATCGTATAATAACTACTAGGTAGTTACGTTGGGACGAAGCGAAAATTGTTCGGGTTATTATATATCATGGCCTTACATTCCTATACATTCTAATAATCTGAATCAAGTCCTGTTACTTATAATGAATGATGCACGAATAGATTTAAACTTTGATCTGTGGAATAATCCCGTAGTTTGTGCTAGATTATACATGTACATTGCTCTCGGGTGAGATCCAGGAACTACTGTTTTATTTATTTCATATACCTACAGTCCCACAAAATATAGGCATACTGCACGAAGAAACGGGAAATATCCGTATGTATATTCCGAAGATAATTGTAACGAGCGAACCTAAAAGTTTTCTTTGCTATATATGCATGCAATTATAAAAGAATCATATATACTTCGGTACTATACTTCGCCTTATTTTGAATCCATGTTTAATGTGTTAACACTACGAGTTGTAGTAAATAATTCCCTGATTGTTCAACTATCTAATAAGAAGAAGATAGAAAAGAACAGGAACTTAAAGCATTTAAAGTAGTAGTAAAATGCACCTGCAAACCTTTTCCAAAGAGGTCTACCACCGTCCGCGTTGTGAGCGCTTGGGGGCTTTCTAGATTTCTCCTCATAAGCTTTTGTATCCAGAATGCCCTAGTACATAAGGTAACCTCTGCGCGAAAAATATAATATCCTATTAAAAAAGTGGAAATGAGGTAGATAAGGCTAGAGGGCACGAGAATAAGATATGGGAAAGGAAACAAATGAAAAGGAAACAAATGAGAAAACCGAACCGAATGAGAAATAGGCAATGAATGAGAAAAAGGAAACGCTCGTAGCTCGGGATATTCAAGAAGAGCGAAGAGGAGATATAGGGCCGCAGTAGACTAGCCTCCAACGCCGTAAACATCCCTGCCCCATAGCGGACTAGCGTATACCCGAATCGGTTGTCTACTTTACTCCTCGTCCTCCTCCACAGGTCCAGCGCACATCCCCAACTCCAGGTGCGCGATGTATTCGGCAACACTACCAACCTCCTCCCCACAGTCAACACATGCCGCTCCATTTCCCTCCTCCACACGCTCCCTCTCCTTCAGCAAGTGATCGACGAAGTTCAGCTTGTATTTAAATGTCTCGTCGCACACCAAGCAGCGGAAAGCACGACCTCCTCCCTTTGCAACCGTATTCTTGAATGCAAAATCGTTTAGCCAACGGTCCAGCAACCTTGCGACGTCGGAGGCGCGGAGCAGACGCGTAACATCTTCCTCCTTCCGATCGAGGGCGTAGAAGAGGTGTAAGAACGCATGGGAGGAGAGGGAGGGGCATCGGTTGGTTTGGATGTGGGAGAGTAGACACCACGTTTTGTGGAAGACCTCACCGCAGAGACAGTGGATTTGCGGATGCGGAGGACGAGAGGGTTGCTGAGGACGACAGGTTTGCTGCTGTGGTTGGTAAATCGTAGAGTTAGCGTTAACGTTCAATCGTAGACAAGTTGGGTCGACGAAAGTGAAATATGAGAAATAGCGTCAAGAAGCTCGTCGCGTATTTCGCGTTACACGACGCGTGTTCTTGCGTTACACGGAATGCATTTCGCGTGACCTGACGTTCATGTCGCGTAACCTAATGCGCGTAGAATCCGGGGAACCATGTAAATCGGGAAGCATCAGATCCGGGGTAAACTGACCTTGTTCCTGTCCAGGAATTTTCCCCTTTCGCTGCGCATTTCATCTGCGCTTTCGTGGTGCCTCTCCGGCTTCTTCTGTTGCTCAGAATGCTGCCCAAAGGTCCCATCCGCATCCTCCTCCGGATGTCGTTCCCTGATATGTTTTCCCAGTTCTTCCTTCGTCTTAAAATCGACCTTCGCCGCGATAAATTCGCTGGCGGGGCAGCGGTGATGTGCAGTTCTGACGTGCTGGTGGTACTGCTCGCTGGTGCTGAACTGCATGCCATGACGCATACAAAAGAAGAACTTGTGGTGATCCTGCGGCACGCTGGGCTCCTAACCCTGCTGCGATGACGACGAAAGAGACGGGGAGTATGGTGGTCGGGAGGGGGTCGTCGTGGCGTCCTTTTTGCTGCTGCACAGTCGCAGCCTTTCCGAAAACTTGCGGATAAACCCTTCGCCTGCTTTTTTATCCGCCATCGTCGCTTGCTCGTGGTAGTTGGCGTGTTGTGAGAGAGAAGAAGAAGGAGAAGGAGATTGCGATGATAGAGAAGAATTAGAAGTGGCGATGGCGGGTGGTTGTGTTGTATGGCGATTGGTAGTGTTGGTAGAACAGCTATCGGTCTGTCCTTCTTCTGGCTTCGGGATGGAAGTAGTGGAAGACAAGAAGATAAGGGTTCATGCCCTAGCCCTCTGTGTACCCTCCGAGTTCCTCAGCGGGTTGCTTCTCGTCTCGAAAGAATAAAATCTGATAAGATCTAACATTTTTTTGCTGCCCTCTCACGACGCGGCGTGACTGCTCCCGACGGATTTGCTGGCGTTCTCGTCTTTCAGCCTAGCCCTAGCGCGTAGACCCCATATATCAGTAAAAAAAAATCCATTGATATACCCGCGCGGCAGCCGGCTAGCAGCTCCTTACACGTCTGGTTACCCTCGGACTTGAAGAATATTTTTTCGAATATTCCTCCATAGGAGATGGTGGTTGGCTGACCCATTTTTTCACCGCCTATAAAATAAAATCAGCAACCAATTCCCCACACAAAAATCCATCTACCTCCAACCAACCACCACTCACAACCCATCTCCAAACATCTCCAAACCTCAGAAAAACGATATCAAATCGAAGCTACCGCAGCCAGGAAGTCGTTGGTGATCTTCCTTTTGTGTTTGCTGCCTTGTGGCGTCGTCCATTTGTTGTTTTATTTCCGTTTTTTTCTCTTCGCAAACAATTCCTCTCTTTCGAGCCAAACGACAGCTTCAGGACCTAAACTCGCGACAAGTACAACACCCCCATCGCCTGTTCGTTCTCCATCAGCCGGAACGCAATTGATCTAAGGTCTCCCGCTTCGTCCTTCGGTTCTGTGCTCGGTCTTGTGCGAGTTCGACTCGAGTGAATTCAGGTAAGAGCTCCAGCAATTAACCACCACCTTTTCCATCCTTCTCCTTGGGAAAACAGCCACACATTAACCGTACCATCTTCAAGGCATCGAAACCTTCTGAGGATCACCGCAGCTGACTTTTTTCATCATCGTGAAGCAGGAAAACGATTTGTGGAAGTGGATAGATTGGAGGAGTTGGAGTATCTGGATACCCGAAGGTAAGTCGTATTACCCAAACCCCATATCCATCAGGAACGCGAACCATTTCCTGCTGCTGCATCACTATTCCCTTTGCCTTTTGAGCTTCGTCTGCAGCTTTTCTGTTTTGCAGTCGTTGTCCTTCAATTGATCTGCAAAGAAATTTTTCGAAAAAAAAAAAAAAAAATATAAGTAAATTTTATTAGCATATCTCATACACCACCACCACCACCACCACACATCTTCACATACCTTTCTTTCAACAACTTCATCATAGCCTTGCTTCTTTATCAGTATCCTTCACGTCCTCGTTCCCCTTCGCCTCCATCATCATCATCATCATCTCATAGTCTCGTCGTTTGTTGTCCTCTTTCTCCTTTCTCCTTTGTGAAAAATTTTCAAAACTGTTTGTCCCATACCATATCCACCCAACCACACAGTGGCTTCTGGCGAGACGCTAACATCTCCACCATCTCCCCATCACAGAAGAGATTTGTCGAGTCCGAAAAGTGTACATCAGCTCTTCGCTTGACAACAACGCGAAAGTATTGAAATCGAGGTTTGTACTTCCCCATGATACTTTCCAGATCGACTCCAGCCATCAGTAGGGCGTGTAGCACTAACATCTCCACCCCTTCCTCATCGCAGAAGAAGTTTGCCGTTGAGAGTCGTGTACACCAGCGACTGAGTAAACGACGACGATTGGAGAAGTATTGTGATCGAGGTTTGTACTTTTCTCCATCCTTTTCCAAAACGGACGCGCCTTCGAGTTCTCTTCCGGTAGAGCTTCAAGTTATTTCTGAAAGCTAACATCTCTCTTCTTTCAAAGCAGTTCCAATTGTCAAAGTAGACCTGTACAAGTAAAACGAAAGCTTGCGTTATATAAAGGTTTGCGGTTCCTCCCGTCCTTTCACCACCTTCTTTGAAGATGCATCCCCTTTCCAGCTCGTACTGCATTCGAAGGACGAAGGTCTTGTCGACTTTGAAGAACGCACAGCTGACAAACTCAGAGCGTACGGAGCTTTTAGCGTCGACGGAGTACGGCCTCGCCCATCATGGCGGATCCCAATCGAAGTTGTAAGTATACTCCTACCAACCCGTTAGCAATCAGCGATATCTCTTGAAAATTCTTCAACCACCTCAACCTGTAACAAGGGAAATTCTAACCGTGTGTAAAATATCTAGCCAAGGATGACAAGAAGAAAGGCGCCGGCGGGACTGATTCGCAGCCTCCCAGCCTCGGCAAGAAGATCGGCGCTGCATTGGTTACGGCGTTAACCGCAGAGTTTCGCACGACTCCCCCTCGCGTCTCCCCCGACCACGCCCCAGCGCCTTGGTGGTCGTTCGATCACCCACCACCGGGAGTTTCAAGATTCTCCCGTTTCACCAATCTCCGGGACTGGCACCCCGTGCGGTACGCCTCCTTCTCTCCCCGTGCCGCCCTCGGCAACGTCTTCGCCCCAAGTCCTCTGTCCAAGGCAACGCATCTTCCACCGGAACTCGTAGTCGGTCATCCCCCACGGCCCGCGACCTCTTCGGTGCTTCCCCAGCCTGCAAGGGACACCGTTTTGAAGACAAGCAGCCCCCAGCGGCCTCAACTACTGCCTCTTCTGTCAGGTCAACTGCGGCAGCCTGGAGTGGTACAAGCTCCACCGCTTTCAACCGGGATTCATCTGCGTCACGCACTAGCACTGCGTGTTCGCTGGCTGCGACAAGGAGTTCCGCACGTCCGAGGAGCGTCAGAAGCACATGCGCGCGGAACATTACAGCGAACCCCTCCCTCCGCACGTCGGCGAGTGCGGGCCGTGCGATCAGATCTTCGACAATCTGGAGCTTCTGCAGGAGCACCTGCTCTTGCTTCCGGCCCTCATCAATGTTGTAAGATCTGCGGGAAGATCTAAAATCGGCTGATAAGTTGAGCGCTCACCATCGTTCCGAGCACGGTCCGAAAGCAGCTGCCGAGGTATCCAGTGCATCCGTTGCGATCGCCGCTTTGGGTCCAGCGAAGACCTTGAATCCCATAAACGTGCCAGCTACAAGCACAATATATGCCCGCATTGCGACGACGATCTCGCTGAGAAGCAGGGTCTGGAAACCCATATCACCAAGCTGCATTTTCCGTGCGAGATTTGCGGAAAGGCACATTCCAGCCGGGAGGAGCTGGTAAAGCACCGAAGTGAGGCCCACCCAAGGTGTCAAGGTTGCAACACCAGGATCCTAAACGATGCCTTTTTGATGATGGTGGTTATTGTTGGTGATCTTGTTCCTTGTGTCGATGATTTGGTTTTTTGTTTTTTTGTGTTTCGTTTGTCTTTGATTGAGTAAGATGGAGATGATCCTTTGTGGGAATAATATTTTCAAAAAGAAAGGAGATTGCCTCCTCCCTTTTTATTTTTATTTTTCAAAAAAAAAAAAAAAAAAAGTAGGGCCTTGCCCTGAGATGCTTCCGTCTGTTTCCGTGGCCGCCGAGAGTCCCGAATGGCCGTGAGGGTCGCGCGACCTTCGCGTTACCATGATGGCCCGCGTTCGCGGAAAAGCGGTGTATCGTCTTTACCAATATTTTTGCTATTTTACTTTTGTCGTACATATTTCGCTAACACTACGTTCTCTTCAAAAACAGCATCTCCGTGGATCCCACTCATGTGCGCTCCAGTATGAAGCACAAGGCATCTTCCCCGCCAGGCTGAAGCTCGAGGAAGCCACAAGCCCTACCCCTGTACAGCAGCCAGCGACTCTGAACGAGGTCCAGCCGCAAGCCACCGGCCCCGCTGCCCGCGGCAGTCGGCGTCGTGGACTGGAACGTTAAAGACGATAGCCTGCAGCAGCTCCAGGCCCAAGAATACTTCTTCCCGGTATCCTCGACGGGATGAACAGGCTCGTCTGCTCAAAGAGACCAATAATCCAACCGGTCGCCACGTTCGCCGCACAAGCAGCGCTGCTACATCTTTGCTTCCAGAGCGCAGGGATGGAACTGAAGTGCGTGCCCGCTAGGAGCAGGCACAAGCGCAGCCGAAGGATGAAGTTGTTAAACCTGCGGCGGAAGAGGAGATCGGTATCGCTATCACCGACTCTACTGATCAAGATGCTTCTAGGAGTTCTAGCGTTTATGAAAGCGTGGATATTGCGAATCCCGAAGGGAACCGCTCTGAAGCATCTCTTGAAAGCAGTCAAGAGCAAGATGCAGATGCTCTTACAATTGCCGAGTCTGCAGGGTCGTTGTTTTGAAAGCAATCCAATCTTGAACTCCCAAGAAGACCATTCTCAACCATCTCGCGCAACTAGTCAAGAAGCGCCAGCTGAAGGACCGGAAATCCTTCATCTGCCAATCGGACCTCTTTCTCTAAACCATGGTTATGCTCCCGCACCTCCTCCTCCACTATCGCCGTCTCGGGTTCGTCAAGACCTTGATACCGCCACTATCCCAGCTGCTGCTGGACATGCGTTCGCGGGGGAAAATAGCCCATTGCGCAAATATGAGCCTAATCCTTTCAACAGCCAGCGAAAGTCCCGCAGCGCACCGCGATGGCTCGCCGCAAGGTTCAGGGACGAAGAATTGCAAAAGAGGCTAAAGCACTACGGACCCGGCAGTCGTAGCCCGAAGAGCATTGCTCCCGAAACTCCTTCGCGAAAGGTGTCAAAGCCTGTTGCTGCCTCAAAGAGTCAGGAATCGAACGTAAAGGCAAAAGCTCCTGTTGAGAGCGAAACGAAACCAGCGCCCACTCCGACCGTCAATAGTCCACCGGTTGAAACGAAAGATGGTTCTAAGTCCGTTAGTCCTGGGCTTGGTAACACTGAGCCTCTCATTCCTGGGCTTGGTAACGATCATGTGGAAAACGCGACTCCAACCGGAAACGATAATGCCGCTCCGCAGAATGTCGCTGAGCAGGTTGAAACGAGCAGTATCACTACCGACGACAATGTAACCGTTGGTCCTAGCAGCAACCCCGCTGATATCAATAGTAACACGTCAACACCTTCTATCGGATCTAGTACTACGGTCGCTGTTTCTACTACCAGTGACGACAGCGCTTCGAATAAGCAGGTTGATAAAGCTCCAAAGGAAAGCAGTGCCACTACCGCTGCAGGAAGCAAGCCTACCAGCAAGGCTGTGACGACAGTTGTTTCAGCCGCCCCGTCTATGCTGGGACCGTTCAAGACCAATGAGGGTCCTCGACTCCCAAGGATCGAGCCGCCGCTATCCCGCGGTAATCTCCGCGAGCCGCCTCCCGTGCCGCCACTTGCTCCCCGAGTCCCGGCGCCTAACGTCCAGCCTCTGAGTACTCCCTTGAACGTACCAGCTCCACCTCCCACCAGTGCTCCAGCTCCACCTCCTACCAGTGCTCCGGGTCCAAGCCTATCCAAGAAGGGCAGCGCGGCCAGCCTCAGGCAGAAGGTCAGCCGCGCCGGATTGCATATTGCGAGAAACATGGCTGCACTTCGTAGGCCGGCGAGTTCTACCACGTTGAGGTCGTCAAGCGGCAGCAGCGCGGTCACCTCCATCGGCGGTAATTCTGCGTCTATTCGAGCGCAGCCCGGTTCAGCGTCATCCATGATGCCACCACCATCTATTCCAACTATCGCTCCAACGCCACGAATCGTCCTCAACCCGGCGAGTACCACTACTATGGAAGGGACTGTTCTACTCAGTCACCAGGTCATCTGCAGCTCCCAGACGCGAACTGGCGCCCGCTTCGTCCATCGCCAAACCCTTCGACTACTGCAGGAGCCGAGATGGTCTTGCATGCGTTAGACGAGATGGGCATGAGCGCCAGCGGTCAGAACGCCGGACCAACTCGTCTGACAACTTCGGACTTCCTCCTCGCCCACCAGGCTCGGCTCCGCGGAACCGCAAGTATGGACTCCTTAAGGTCAAATGTCTCGTTTGTATCTAGAGTGTCGGGAAACAGCCCAGCCGTTTCGTTCAATCACCAACGGGCAGTCAATCAACCGCAAAACGGCGACAGTGCAGCAGGGAAATCGAATCTTCCGAAAACGAACGCAGCGCAAAGAGCATGGGGAGGAATCTGATGCCGCCGCCGCCGCCGCCGCCGCTGAAGTCCTGCTTAAAGAAACCGAATCGGCCATCGAACAAGTCGAATTCTGCTCCGAAGAGCCCGTCCAAACAAGATTCCGATTCTGAGGACGATGAGCCGCTGCGCTACCTAGGACCAGAAAATGCTGGTAACCGCAGCGCTTACTTTCAGCGTCAACTGATGACTAACGACGGCGGACGCTTCGCCGGCAAATACAAGAACATGGCACGCCCAGCCAGCAAGGGCCCTTCAGCCACGGGTGGTAAGAGTTCTAGCTCCGGAAGGGGAAGTACCATCTGTACCGATCCGGACCGGCGTTCTCCATCGACTATACCCGAATGGCCAGTCACCTCGCCGGTGGCAATTCTGACGCTGGCGAGGAATTGAGGACACCGGCAACGCGGGAGAAGACGACGTGGATAGTGACGATTCGGACGGTAGTTTTTGGACAATCTCGGCTGCCAGCAGGAGGCAGCAGGGTCCCGTTGTTAGAGAGACACCAATGACCGTATCCGGTACGGACGTCCGCAACCAAGTTCAACACTACAGTCTGCGACCGCAGGCAGAAGCACAAGCCCGCCCGTCACCAAATCAGACTCATCTGCAACCTCCCAACCACCTGTACCGCTCTCAGAGTGGCCCGATGCGCGGCGCGACCCAGAACTCTTTCGGGCGTCGACCTCGTCAACCGACGGAGTACCTTCAAGCCTCTGGGTACCGTGGTTATCATGGCGCAAGCGTTCCAGCGCATCCCCAGCTCCATCACAGCCGTGCCGGGATCTTTCGCGAAGCTCACCGGGCGGCAGCATTGAATCAACCTCTTCGCGGAGCACAGCTTCCCCCAGCAAGTCAACCACCCCGCGGACATCAAATTCCAATGAACTCACCCCGCCCGGGCACGGCCCGATGGACGCGTATGCTCCGCGCCAGATCGTGCTCGCGCAGGAAGCGACACGGGCAGCGAACTCGGGTCGCAAGCAGAGGAATTGGCTAGCTTGTCCGAGTTCCTCAGGGACGCTCCGGCTGAACCTGCGATGTCTGACACCAGCGATACCAGGCCCGCCAGCCAACACAGCAGCGGATCGAACTCTTCGAGGCAGAGTTACATCCCGATGCAAGACATGATAGACCGCTTGGAGTCTCAGGCCGAGCGCCGTCCCCGACCCGGGATCCCATTGCGCCATCCTGAACGCATCCTCGGGAGCGCGACAATTTCTTCCTTGTCCATAATTCGGAGGAGAACATCAGGAGGAACCTCGCTAAAAGGTTCGAGAAGAAATAAAGGCGGACAGGCTTTCTTCACGAAGTCTTATAATTCAGATATTTTATTACGAAAGCGGAACGATGGCCATCTTTTTCAAACAAGCAAGATCTTTTAAAACCACTGTTCTTACACTGGACGATAACTTACACAGAAAGCGAAAGTTACTCAACGGCACTGGTCTAATTACCTTTTCTCTTCTTTTATTATTACACGAGTCCGCTCTTTTTCTTATTACAAGAGTCGATCTCTTCTTTTTCACTTCTTTTTATTATTACGCGAGTCCCTTTTTTTTTTTTTTTTCAAACGTTGGTCTATCTTGTTTGATTCTCTTATATGAACGTTCCTGTTGAGACTTTATCCTTCGTCCTGTATACGAGATGTTATTACTTTCGACATTTTCTATCCTTTATATACTCTTTCACCCCACCCTTTGATTTTTCCATGATCTCTTCTATTCATTCCCGCGAATTATTTTAACTATGCCGTACCTCTCGGGATCATTGTTGTCGATGATCTGCGGGTACTTTTATTTCCTTTACCCACTGGACTCCCCGAAAGACTGTTGTTATTGACAGTCTGGTAGTATGCACATATCGTACTTATATATGTACCCCGCTTCCCCTATTAAATATCGTTATTTTATATTTTTCCATTGGTTTGGTTATGCTACACCTGCCTAGCCTACTCCGTTGACTTTGTCTTTTCACTTGTTCATGTTTAAACGTTTTTTCTTGTTTACAACATATAACTTATGTTCTCTGTTCAACACTTTTATTACATTCCCCACTCCATGCGAATGTTGATTATTATCGATTGATTTGTTTTTCTTCTGTTTATACTTGTTCTTTTTTACATCTGAGTTTTATTCAATATGAAATAACTTTTTAAGGTCAATTTTTCTGTTTCGTTCTAATGTTGTTGATTGTACACCAATTTTACGAGACAGGCTGTAAGAATGGATTCAATCCTAGTGCGGTATATCTTCTGTTTTGTTTCCATTTTTTTAATCTTATACGTTTAGATTTGAATTTTTCCACTTGTATAGTTTTTAACATGAAGCATGTGTATTACCTACTAGTAAGTAGCTGCGTCGGGTGTAGTCCACAGTGGATGTATCAAAATATTTATATCTATAGGTCTCTACAGTTACCTGTTCTTATAATGCCTAGAACTATAACCAACCATGATATTTTACTTTAGTGAAACCAAAAAAAAAGAAAAAAAAAAAAAAAAAGAAAAAAAAGAAAAGAAAAAAAAAACGATAGATATATATAGCTACACTAGAAAAACCACATTCTTCCAATTCTAAAGTTTCGTACAGCAAGGCGGTATTGTCTTACAAGTATCAAGTAACAAGATCTGGCTTACCTTTGTTTATTTCCTCCAGCATTGTTCCATTTTGCTGGTCCGTAGCCGCGTTTGCAATCAACTACCGCAGTCGATATATCACTTTTTTTTTTCCATTGATTATTTTTGGATGATGAATTATACTGTTAAAATTCCACGGAGTTTTCACTCAAAACTGTCTTGATAAAACCTTCTCCCCTTTCTACGGTTGAGCGTGAAAACCCCTCTTTTACTTTTACTATTTATCTTTGCCACGCCCACCTAATAACTGTCCAACTACATCCTTCTAAGGCACATATCATTTCCAAGGATAGATACTCTCAAAAAAACAGTTGAAATATGGAAGACACTTCGCACACCGAGGAAAATAACTTCCATATATGGGACCCGAAGCAAGTAGACCGCACGAAGCTCAGCGAAGACCTCGCTCGCCTAGCTTCGACCTACAATGCCCTCATGACCAAGATAAACGCGAGAGCCACCGTGCTCAAAAGGACCTCGCGGTTTTTTAGGGTATTCGTCGCTGCCACTTGCGGAAGCTTATGAACGGTTTCATGATGAGGATGCTACAGCGGCGGGGTGCTTCACGGCGCACGAAGCGGATTGTGTCGGTGATGTATATTACTTTACCGAGCAGGAATTCGTTGCAGTGTACGGCGTCGATAAGAAGGTGGCAGAGGAATTTTTGGAGGAGAAGAAATGCGGAGCGATTGCTATGATTAATATTCGGTCGAATTACAATGGTGTCTTGAAGGATGACTCGCAAATTAAGGAGGCTTGGGAGAAGTTAGCTAAAGATTACTACGGGCACGGAATGGAGCGATAAGTTCATGCGAAGGCGACTCTGTGGTCTGTAATCTCAGTGGGAAGAAGTCATGCCTGCAAGTGTAACGGGGCATGGGTTTACAAATACGATTCCAGCAATTGGGGTGTGTTTGAAAAGTTCCTAGGAATGCAAGGCACGGGAACGAAGAAGTATACGAGAACAGTGGTGTCAGGCAGAAGGGTAGGACGGTCCTTATGCGGGCAAGGGCGATCATGAGGAGGAGGAGGAGCGCGAAATTAAGACTCAGGAACGAAGACTAAGGAGCGGGGGGAGATGGGCGGACGAAGATCAAGCGCGAGAAGCACCATGCGAAGGTTTCGAAGAAAATATATCAATGATGTCCGGTGACTGGTTCAGCAAGAATGAGAAGACGAAGGAGTAGGAGAACATGACTGAAGAGCAGAGGAGGGAAAAGTATGAGGGACGACTGATCACTACTGCACTATTATTAAAGAGATGTAATTCTTTTCATCATGAGTATTTCTTTTTTTATTTCTTTTTACAAAGCAGCAAAGGACGAAGGGCGAAAACGACAATAACAAAACCGACAACTTGGGCGGCGACGACTGATATTTCTCCAATACCGAAGGATAACAGTACATAGCGTTTATATTACAACGAAGAAAGAAAAGGTTACCCTTGGCGTTCTTTTTTTTATATTTACTTTTAGTTTTGTTTCTTTCTCCAATGTTTCATTTTTTAAGCCTTTCTGTAGTCAAGGTAAATTGGTGGGATTCTATGTATAATCGTAGTCTTTTTTTAGCTTCTTAACTATCAAAAAATAAGATCAAAATTATTAACGACGAATAAGAAATTCAAACAATCAGGAAAACAATGACAGAAAAGAAAACGGTCTTGGAAGTCCGTATCCTTACTGTAGATTACTACTTTATCATATTGAATGTTTATCCGCTATATATTCTAGAGAATCTGTCCCGCATCTTGGCTTTGCCGCCTTTCTACGTTTTTAGTTTTCAAAGGCTAAATGGACGGAAAACTATTTTCTCTATAAAAAAGTTAGCGGGATGGATCTCTCAGCGGGCTAATCTATCAAACAGGACTTGAAGATCGACGTAGTAGTAGAACCCCGGCCAGGTATAGGTTACTTGTCTTAAAAAGGTATATAATGTCTCAGCAATTAGCGCAAGTCGTATCGTTTTTCCGAGGGCCCGGTGGATTTAGTGGTGTTTGAAACATTCTAGAGCTGTAGTCATAGAGAATGTTTCTCATTGTAGCTGAATAAATATGCGGAAGTCGCAGTCGAGTAAAGGTCAGACGATTATTGTAAGAAGGATCGAGAGGTACGTCGACATTATAATATATTCTCACAGGGGTCCCTTCTTGTGCTCCAGCTCCACAATAACCTATCCATAAAACCATCTAATAGCTTCGTATCCCCTAGAAAAACTTAAAATATGAAATCCTCCCTCCTGATCCTCTCGCTACCCTCGCCACCTCCCTCGCGGCTGGCCGTGGTCCCGCCGCTCCGAATTCTCCCTCTCACTCGTCCCAAAGCACATCACCTCGTCCAATCCTCCAAACCCTCGCAGCAACATACGACGCCCAAGCTCCCCTAACCTGCCCTCGCCCCCTAAAAACCGCCCCATAACAATCGAGCGCATCGAAGGCACAGCCGCAACCCTCGGCGACCAAACACCTGGTACAACTACTTCGCGCACTCTCACAAAGAAATAAACCACGTCCTGTACGACTATGTAATTGACAACGGCCGCTGCGGTCGCATACTCGTCGCTAAAGAACTCGATGAGAAGACAAATAAGTTAGCGTGGGAGGAACCGGCGTATTATAACCACTTTGGGGAGAGTAGTAGGGGAAGTTTTAGCGTGGGCGATGTTAAGCTTAAGGTTAAGGACGCGTGGAAGGTGACGAGGAAGAGG
The DNA here is from genome assembly GCA_002224055.1 of Pezizomycotina sp. ARF18. Taxonomy (NCBI): domain Eukaryota; kingdom Fungi; phylum Ascomycota; species Pezizomycotina sp. ARF18. The sequence continues at coordinate 3,627 of AZLU01000085.1, read as the reverse complement.
ATGGGTATCGGGCGTTCGAGAAGGTGGTTTTGAGGTATAAGAGGGGGGATAAGACCCAGCCGGTCTATGGATTTTTTACGGTTATAGATGCGGATGGGAATGTTAGGAAGAGGTGGAATGTGGAGGTTGGCGCTGTGGATGGTGCGATTGTTGACGATGTGAGGGCTGGGAACGGGCTAGATGAGACTGGTGTATAGATACCTCTCTCTCCTTTTTTTTTTTTTTTTTTTTTTTGGTTCGAGTCGCCGTGCGTCAAGGTTATTGTAGAATGGTATCAAATCCAGGTCCTGTTTCTTCTCTATCGGTCAAAGAAGCACCATACTTAGAACGATTCAGAATCCAGCGACGGAGGATACGGACCTAGTATACAGCAAAGTAGTATATAACAGATATATGAAGCTCAGACGAAACCCTCGTTATCACTGCACGTATCACAAACGCTACAACTCCAGACCGCAGCTACGTACGATCACCAATATCGAGTAATACAAAGCACTCATGTCCCCTTTCGTTGTTCTGATTAACTGCTCATGATAAATTTTGATTGAAACCGCTTGCTTGACTAGAAATCACCACTGCCTTTGAAGGTTGCTTAATGTCAGAAATTACAAACAACGCTCTGCGTAAAAAGAAAAAAAAAAATGAGAGATAAAAGACCGTTTAAACCCAATAAACAAATCGTAGAAAACAATGTAAACGCTTTTGGTGTTGCATATATATAAGTTCCTCGTCCCCATGTTCGTAAATCTCTTCCCCGGAGACAAGATATTATCGTTATTAGTTCTTGTAATCCAAGTATTTTTCTCGCTTTTGTCGTTTCTTTCGCCGTTCGTCGTAGTAAGAAAGAGAGGCTGAATCAACGGGGAAAAAGTTCCTCCTCTTGAACGGAAAGGAAAAAAAAAAAGCATTAAAGGTTCCCTGTATAAAACAATATCCATGATCCTTCTCTTTGTATAAATTCATAGTCAAATCCTCGTGCTGTTTACTCCTTATTCCCATCTTCACGACCTTCCCCATCAGTATCCTCCTCCTCCTCCTCCTCCTCCCCCTCTTCCTCATTCCACTTCTTACCCATTACCTCCTCTCGTACTTCTCCCTTTTCTCCTTATCCGTCATTACCTCCCCTCTTCGTATTTTCGTTCTTTGTAAACCAGTCGCGGACGTGATCAATATCCTTCTTCAGGACCTCGCGTGGTGCTTCTCACGCTTGATCTTCGCCGTCTCCTCATCGTCATCCCCGACGGCCTTCTGCCAGCGCCCTTCTGGGCGGCCAGATACGTCGCGAGCGACAGGCGGCGGCTGTGCTGTGGAACGGCCGAGTTCCCCTCGATCGTACTGCCGCCGGAGTTATTGATGGGACTATTCTCCAGATTGTACAAAGCGGCCCTCTTTGGCGTGGTGGGAGCCTTGGGGCCAGTAACCGGGTTGCCGAAGCGGCCGCCGAGGGAGCGGGTAAGCGTCAGGCTACGGAGGCCGGAGAACATGGACTTCTCCTTCTTGCCATCGTTGCTGGTGTCGTTCTTGTCGTTGACGGGCCGCTGTCTTTCTTAGCCGGTCCGGGACTCGGCGTGCGCTCCTTTCCGTTGCCCTTGTCGCGGCTGAGCTTCCCCGCGAAGTTCTTGAACAAAGTACGATGCTCGACTTAGACTTCGTGCTCTCCGGCGACTGGGCTTCCGGCCCGAGCGGCATCAAACTCGGATTGCTCGCGTTTTCGAACGTCTGTTTCATCTTGAACTCCGTACAGATTACTGCGTCTCCTCAACGTTCGTCTTATCCTCTCCGTGGCAGAAAGTCATGCTCTCGGTCGCAATCGCGGGCGCCGCGCGTCCTACGGCACGGGCCCGGTCGTACCGTACATTCCAACAGTACCTCCCCTATTCAAATCTTGATTCTCCTTCCCCATCCAACATCCTTATCCCCCTTCATCTCAATAACATTGGTGGGCAAGTAACCAACATCCCCATACCTCACACACTTCCCCTTCCCCAAATGCCTATCAAGCTCTCAATACTCCAACTTCCTCCCGCATCTCCACGCCGCCGCGTTGTCCTCCCACTTCAATCCGCATACACAGTCGGCTTGCTCGTCTTTAAGATGCTTCAGAAAATCCGCCGCGGTTTCAAAGTACTGTTGCACAGGAGGCAGGTGAACTCCTAGTCGTCCTCCTCGTGGTCGTTGAATGCGGGGTGCGAAGCGCACAGCCCTCGCGTCGTTGCAGGGGCTTCGGGTGTTTGTAGGGCTGCAGGCCGAACTTCTCGATGACGACCTTGGCGTTGAGCGTCGTGATGGGAACTTGCCGAGGTGCGGGGAAACATGCCGATGCGCTGCAGGATGATAATCGTGTGCTTGTATAAGTGGGCGGAGATGACCGAGCACTCGCCGCGCTCGAGGTGGCGGTGGAAGTCCGCCGGCTTGTCGCCGTTCAGGACCTGCGAGCACGAGACGCAGAGCGAGCGAGGCTGGTTGTTTCATCCTGCGTGGGGCGCGCGCGGGTAAACGGAGGGTGTTAGTGACCTCGGTAGAAGTTGAAAAGGCATCGTTGCGAGTAACTTATTTAAAGCGACCAGTACTATAAAACGGTTTGAAAAGGATGATTGATTATAAAGGGATTTGATTGTAGCTGAAAGAGGTTTAAGGAAAAGGAAGTGTTCGAAGAGAAGAAGTGAAACACAGTGCAAGGGTTTCTCTCTCTCCTTTTCCTCTTTTTTTTCGATAAAGTGAAATAATAAAATAAATAAAAAATAATGAAGTAACCTGTTTTGTGCGGAATATTGCGGAAGAGTGGGAATAAAAAAAAAGGGGGGAGAGAGAGAGGTAAAAATACGGGGAAAGGGCAAATTTGCAGTATCGCGAGTTCGTGATAGTGAAAAAAGGGCGTGGCTTGGAGTCGTGTTTTTTTTTTTTTTTTTTTTTTTTTGGCTGCCTGAAAAATATTTTTTGGCTGGCTTTTCCCAACTCCTCAGATATTTTGCAATATCGTCAGACTTCAGGCCATTGAGTAGAAAAAAAATACTTCTGAATTTCCGTGCCATATAAAGCCTTCTGCTATAAATCGTAAATAAATGGGACAATATATATGCAAAAAGGTGCAAAGGATTAACCAAATGAACAAAGAATATCACAGGCTTACCTCATTATTCTCCTTATACATCAACTCCAACCCTCTTAACCCCTCCTCGATCTCCTTAACCCCCAACGTACGGCGGCCTACAATCGTGACCCTTCATCTCATCCTCATCCTGCGTCCACAGTGCGCAAATCCGCACATCATCCACCCCGGAACATTCGGAAACGACCTCCTGTGCTGCTGCCGAAAATGCCCAATGAGCGCCTCTTTACTCCCGAAATCCTTATTTTTATCTTCGCAAGTCCTGAATTGGCATTTATATTCTGGGAGGGTGGAGTAGTCAATGGTGGGCTAGTCGTGACAATAGCGGTAGACAAAGAAGCGATAATAGTCGTATTATCTCACCAGTAACATCACCTTCCTCAACTCGAGCAACCTCAATATTCCTCCTTGTTGAGAAATCCTGCACGCACAGGACCTGCGCAATCGCTTCAGCGCAAAGTCCTCCCACTCCTGATAGTAATAACGCCGCAACTCGTGCAAACGCACCAGCCGGTCCT
>AZLU01000084.1:60035-159332 GCA_002224055.1 Pezizomycotina sp. ARF18 | reverse complement strand
AGAAAGAGGGTCCCAAATCCGTCCCGTCTGGCGCGAGATCGAACACTAACTAAAACTTCTTAAGGTTGGACGCGGGGCCCCGACAGCCCACGATAAAACTTCTCTTTTTATAACTAAGACTTTTCTTTTTCTAAGATCTCTCTATATATAAAGTAGATTAACTTCCCTCAATACCCTTATACTTTTAATTTTATATTATTTTTATCCTATTATTTTTTACTATTTTTACCTATATTTTTAATACTTTTCTATATATTGTAGAGTTCTGTAAGAGTTAGGTTTAATAATAGTATAGTATTAATAAGAAAGACTTAGATTATCTAAGTAAAAAACTATAAAGATTACTTAGTAAATACTATAATACTATTAAATTTATAAAAACCTACTTAAAATTTAGTAATTTCTTAAACTAAACTAATAAAATATTAAAAAAATATAAAACTAATAAAAGAAATGTAAGGCAGCGCGGCTCTTACAAGAGGCTGCACGCAGCTGGCGTGCAGTGCCGTCTCTCACCTACCTTATGTAGCGTGCGGCGTGCCTACAGCGAACAAGTGGCTTGTTCACTCATCTACCTTTTGTCAATTGGGCCCAGTGGCAGGCCATGGCAACTAGGAAGGCCTCCATTCGGCATGGCACGCCCGGATGCGCCTGACAAAAATTAGTAAAAAATATTAAAAAAAATAAATAAAATATTAGTATCTTAGCATTATATAATACTATTTTTAAAAATTTAGTAACCCGATTAACCTGCCTGCCGCCCGCTAGGTCGAGTCGAGTTACCCTCTCTAACCCGACGAGCCGGCATAGGCGGATCATACCCCCCCTCGGGTCGACCCAACCGCCCGATGTCAAACACTAATCTAGAGGCCGGTTCATCTATTTTTTTAGATTTTTTAAAGGGGGGGCATTTAGAGACTTTGCATAAATATGTTTGCAACAAATATTTGCTTTTTCGTGGCTATTAGAATTTTGTTGCAATCGAGCTATAAACACTTTACACAAATTAATTAAAATAACACGTATATAGCGTGCATACTCTAACAAAAAATTTTTATTTTTAATTTTTTTACTTTTAACTTTCCGACCATAAAAATTATAAATTAAAAATATATAAAATTATAATATAATTTTTTTACAATTTAAATTATTTTTCAAAATTTGTTATATAAAAATTTAATAAAATTTGATATAATTATATTAAAAGATAATAAAATAGCATGAAATAGTACATATATTAATCTGTGCAATAATAATAGCGTGCAGTTTATATTTAAAAGAAATTAGCTTTAAAATAAACGCTTATATTATATAATCTATTAAGTTTTATATAATTTTTTTAGCTATAAATAATAATAATAATATATCTATCGAATTATTAAAAAAATAATAGATTTGAGATATTTTGTTTATTTATCACGATTTGAAAAAATCTGCAACAAATAGCTGTTTTGTTGCAAGATTAACAAATGTTTTTTACTTTTTGTTGATTATTAAGCAAGTTGAGCCACAAAAAAGCAAATATTTGTTGCAAACAACATTTGCGCAGAGTCTCTATTATTAGGGGTACTTAATTTTAATATATTAGCTAATAAGGAGGGGCCTTATACTTCTTTTTAAATTATCCCTAGATTAATACTAAAAAAATAAATTAGATGTGACGGTAAAATTATATACGGGTATACAGTACTTAGTGAGGTAACGTTGACGAGGACCTTGTCAAGTGATAAAAAGAAAAAGTGGTAATATCTGGCCAGACTTGAGAGAGAGATCTCTGAGAGCTCTTATTTTTTTTTTTTTTTTTTTTTTGGTTCTATTCTGAAAATCGTTCCACTTTGTCCGATCCCTTCCCCTGTACTTTGTTGATAGGATAAATCAACTCCCTAATCTACTAAGTTAAGTAATTACAAAAGTTCTCTTCCCTCAAAATCCAAAACTGCACCAAAACAAGAACCTCATATCCCGAAAAGCAAACCACGACCGCGACGGACGTCACTTCGTAGGTAAAGAATCTCCCTTTCGCATTCGAGAACTCTGCTGTACCGTGTCTTACTATCTTTGCATCATCCACGGTTGATTCGCCATTGGTGAAGGATTCTCCGTTCTAGTAGTCGCGTAAATTGGATCTCCCGGATTCCCTTTGCAACTTGCGGCGCCTTTGTGCTAACGAAATTTGCAGCTCTCACGCGGTTACACGATCAGCAATCCGATGCGCGTAAGGCGACCACGGCCGACCGTATCCCGTGCACTACCGTCATGTCGAAAGAGCCCATAGACTGGGGAAACCTCCCCAAAGTGAAGGTTCGTTTCATTAGAATGCCGTTGTTTGGGCAGTTCTTGCCTTTTTCCATTCCCTCCTTTTTGACTTCATAATCAGAAATTGCTAACGTTCGAGGAGTTCTTTCAGGCCCGCCATTCTGGGAGGAATGTTGATGGATTTTCCAGGTAGACCGGCCACATCCTTTTCTGTTTTTTCGATCGAACTTCACAAATCTAAATCCCTTGTTCGCGACGTACTGTGTCCGATGCTTTTACGGTTGCTTCGTAAAACTCGGCTGCGAAGATTTGGCGAACCAAAATATCGTCGTTATCGCGAGCTGAAATTGTATATGATCACAAACTAACGGCGACTCGGTAGCCAGGGAGCATTGAAACTGAAAGAACAGAAGGAAGAAACATGCTCGAAGTAAGGGCAAGGGGGCAGGAAAAGCAAAGGTTCGGCTCTGTGGTCTTTCTAAAGTTCTAAAGTCGAAATATTGGTGATTAATGAGGCACTAACTGTCATTTTCCCTCGCGGCTTGCGGAATCATTCCTGGTATACTTTTAGAGAAAGCTTCGCGACCGTCACATCAAGGAGTTCCAGGCAACTGAGGAAGACCTGATCAAATGTATTGATTCGACTCTCTATCGAACATGTTCCCCCGACTCGTTTAGAATCCGTGATGCATCCCCAACAGATAAAGTACTTACAGGAGTTCAAAAAACCCGGTCAACCCGGTCCGTTGGATGCATTACCTGCTGAGATGCGTTCAGTTCTGGTCGATATCGACCAGTTCAAACCCATGATGGAAAAATGTCTCCCGAAGAAGCTGCAAAGTTCGAGTCGCTTTCTATCATCGAACTAGAAATCGAATTGGGAAGAATGCTTGCCGGTCGAAGAAAAGAAATGAAAAACGAAGAGATTGAAATGCGCATGTTCCACCAGAGGAGCGTGAGCCGCTGCAAAAGCACCTAAGAAGAAAGGACCCGGCAAAATATGGAGCAAAGAGGAAGCCGAGTGTGAAGCCACGGGTTCCTCGCCCAGACCCATCTATGCAACCTCCCCGCGCAAAAGAGTTACTTTCGAGCAACCAGGAGCCGGAGGAGGCGAGGAAAAGGCAAATCCTCACCAAGATGTTTCACATGGACCCGGTCTTCAGGTGGAAAATGCATTCCAGAAGCCGATTGAAAACCCCTATGCTTTACCACCATCGGGTAAGTAATGACCTTGATTGATGCCTCTGATTGAGTCGGGGTCATGTCATTTGTTGATCAGCTACTGCTTCCTTCTCAGATCCACGAGTTCGGCAGCAACGGCCCAATGCGCAGCAGCCTACGCACGATATCCAAAGACAACGATCTGGCGAACAGCAACCTCTGGCACATGGTGAACGTCACCCGGCCAGTGGAACGAACAGTTACAATATGCAAGGCAATGGGCACCAGCCCACCCAGCCTTTACAAAACACCACCAGTTCAACCCGATAACCATGAGAGAGCTTCCCGTAGCTGCCTTCACACTTATATACAAGCCTACCAGAATTATCAGTCGTTAGTCTCACAATTGCCACAACAAACAATGACAACAGATCATCAGTATAATATCAGTAGAGATCCTAGATTACGGTCCACTTCTAATCACAATGCTACTGCACCTGGGGTTGCGGGTCAGATGTCTCCACGGGAGCGTCGCTATTCGGCTGGGCAGCAGCAACAGGAAAGTGAACTGTTTCGTGAGCAGCTAAGAAACGCCGGCATCAGAGAGCAGTCCCCAAAAGCCTCGCGGTTCTCGGTTCCTGAAATTCCGCGCCGCCCTTCTGATCGCGGAGACCACCGTCCGTCCTCCAAGCAGGATGACTTTAACATGGGTTCCGAGCCAATGGATATCGACATGGACGATTCAGCCGTTCAGGAGGGTCCGAAGCAACATGCACCCGACCTTGCGTCAACTCCTCCGTCGACAGGGAAGCCCCCACGTGCATCAGGTTGGGACCGAAGGCCGTCAGGAAATCTCGGAGGCATGGGGCTTTATGGTAGATCCCGCTCATTTTCGCCTGAGACTTCGCCCGTGCGCGGCGATGGCCAGCACAGAAAATTTTCTGACGACAAGGATTCTTACGACCCCGGATAGTGATTTCCGCGACCGTCGCGACAGTCGAGATTCTGGCAGAAAGGGCTCATCTGATTGGGATCGCCGCGGAAGTAGAGATTCCGACAGCAGAGATCCTCATCATGACAGGGAACGGCGATTTAGCAGAGACTCTGAAGATCGTGACGATCACGGGCGAGAGCGCCAGTCTAACAAGTCTTCTGACGACAGGGGCTCATTTAGTCGTGATCGCCGTGGTGGTAAGTTTTCAGACTCAGAAGAGGGGAGCGAGCACCATTACGAAAGGAGACGCGATGGAAGGGAGTCCGACGACCCGTACGATGTTAGCAGGGGTCGAGGTCACGCTAATTGGCGGCGAGGTAGCGATGATAGGGGCCAGGGCGATTATTGTGGTAGAACTGGCGATTATAGGGGCCGCAGAGACTACCGTGCCAAAGGAGGATCGGACGACAGAGGCCATGGACGTCACCGCGGTAGAGGTGTAGATGATAGAGGGCGTGGTGAATATCGTGGCAACGGTGGTTGGGTAGAGCCTGGCGCGGTTCCAACCGCGGGGACTTCCGTGGACGCTTTCGCGGGCAGTTCCGCGGCTCCCATCGCGGTGGAGGGGATATTCCAACAGGCCCGTATCGCGGCGGCGAAGCTCCTGAGCACTGGAACACTTACCGACCGGGTATACGGACGGGGATCGATCCAGCAACTTTAGCGAGAGAAGTGCGAGCACAGACAGTAGAGATCGAGCTGACGGTAGGGCTCAAGGGCTTAATGAAAGGGAGCCTAGTCCAGATGATTGGTTCAACCGGCGAACAAACAATAATGGCGCGCTGTAAACACAACTCATGTCATCTCACGGAAAAAAGAAGTCAATGGTTTTCGTGATGAACGGTGATATCCCTAGCATCTCCCCAAGACGCTGTTATCAGCAGAGCATATTCGACGCTTATTCGACATCTCGCGCTTTTGGACGGTCGATGTATATCCATTCCCTTTCCTTTAATATTTCTCGTTTGCCTGCTTTTTTTTTTTTTTTGGTATTTTTCCAAACCACTCATGAGTTTACAGGTCTAAGGAAAATGTTGCATGATTGTATAGAAAGCGTTGTCTCTTTGGCGTCTAAGGAGGTTTCTCTTGATTGTTCGGTGTTCTTTGTATCCTTTCCTTAAGTTGATGTTTTCCCCACCTTTTGGAAGCATTATTACTTCCTAAAATCTATTAATCGTCATATTTTAATTCTCGTAATTTAGATCAGTTTTCCAAAATGAAATCAATGCAATTACTATTACAACTCCTATATCGATCTTGTATTATGTTATTCCGTAATCCGTGATTTTGCTCAATGGATTTCTCCGCTTCCTCCGAATATAAGGAATGAAGGTCTGCGTCAAAGCTTGAGAGTTGAGACCCACATGGATCAAAAACGCAACACGTCAAAAGAACACATCGAAGCAAACTCAGTAACTGAAAGCGACCGCCATCTCCATTATTATTATCAGCTTTGCTTGTTCCTGCTGAGATAGCTCTAATCGAAATCGCGCTATTATTATACTGCTATTGTGGCACTATCTATAGCCGTAGGAAATAGTCCGAGGTATAGCTAGGCATGTGAGCCGAAAAAACCCGGGAAAGCTCTCCCATTTCTGCTCCGTGACAAACGCCGTGGGGAAGGTAGAGAGGAAAAAAATATCAAACGTAATAAATGTCCATTAATTTTGAGAGGCTAGGCGGCAATCATAAGACCAAATTAATTAGATATTATTTATAATTATATAGCTGCAATGAATTGACGGGAAAGCCTCGCGATCCCTTCCATTTTCTTAGTCCTCCTATATATAGAGTCTCTTTGTCTCCTGTAACACTCGTTATAAAAAAAAAAAAAAAAAACTATCGTCTGATTTGTATATTAGAAAATACCTGCTATAATATTGTACATTATTTGCATAGCTACCGTAGAGCTGCTTGGAATCATCTACCTTTTTCGCAAGATATCCGATTTTCTTGCTTTTTTCCCTTCCTTTTTACCTGCGAGTTTTCCGACGGCGTGCATACTTTGTGCAGATTCTTAAGAGCTCTCTTGCAAAACGGTACCCTTTGATTAGCTTGAGCCCTTTTTTTTGCCTTCTCGTTATACCGTTATTTATCGATCATTTGTGGAGAAACTAGTAATAGTCCTGGTCATTTCTGGGACATTTTACCTGGTGGTGGAGAGTTTTTATTATTATTATTATTATTATTATTATTTTCCTATAAAAAGCTTTTTTTGCCCTTGCCAGCTTTCGTTTTTTCTTTTCTCCCCCGCAATGTCCACAAAGCAACAACCTCAAGCAGCAGCAACGCAGCAAAACCAAACAACAGCCCAGCAGAGATTAGCATCCATCACAGCCCACATGTCGTCCTCAGATCAAGTTTCCGCCTTCGAGGCAGTGCCCCTCGCGCCTGTCGACCCTCTCTTCGGTCTCATGGCAGAATACAGGGCCGATGAGTTCAAGGATAAGGTTGACCTTGGCATTGGAGCTTACAGGGACGACAATGCTAAACCGTGGATACTGCAGTCGTCAAGAAGGTACCAGAATGACTAATTACAATAATCAAGCACTTCTTAAGCTGCAGAAGGTGTCGATTGACTAATTCACGAATGATTTTTTTTGTAGGCCGACGAAATTGTCAGGAGTGATCCTTCCCTAAATCACGAGTACCTGCCAATTGCTGGTCTCTCGACCTTGACGAGTGCTGCTGCTAAGCTCCTGCTTGGTGGTGACAGCACTGCTTTGAAAGAAAATCGGGTATGAGAAATACTCCTCTAATTCTTAAAGCTCAAAAAAGTTCTTATTCTAATTGTTTCTTCCACAAGGTCTCTTCGTTTCAAACTATCTCTGGAACTGGTGCTGTCCACCTTGGAGCTCTCTTCCTAGCTCGATTCTACCCACGTTCCGATAACCAGGCCGTCTACCTTTCCAACCCGACCTGGGCGAACCATAACCAGATCTTCGGCAACGTCAGCCTACCAATCGCTACCTACCCTTACTTCTCCAAGGAGACGAAAGGTCTGGACTTTGATGGCATGATCAAGGAGCTCGAATCCGCCAAGGAAGGTTCCGTCATCCTGCTGCACGCCTGCGCGCACAACCCCACCGGCGTCGACCCCACGCAAGAGCAGTGGATCAAGATCGCCGAAGTCATGCGCAACCGCCGCCTCTTCCCCTTCTTCGACACCGCCTACCAAGGTTTCGCGACCGGAGACCTCGCCCAGGACGCTTGGGCGATCAAGTACTTCGTCGACCAGGGCTTCGAGCTGTGCGTCGCCCAGTCGTTCGCCAAGAACTTCGGCCTCTACGGTCAGCGGGCGGGTTGCTTCCACTTCGTCACGAAGCCGGGACCGAACGCCGCGGAGACGAACAAGAAGATCGGCTCGCAGCTTGCCATCCTGCAGCGCAGCGAGATCTCGAATCTCCCGCTTACGGCGCCAGGATCGCCTCGCAGGTCCTGAACGACCAGCAGCTCTTTGCGCAGTGGGAGGAGGACCTGAGGACCATGTCCGGCCGTATCATCGAAATGAGGAAAGCCCTCAGGAGCAAACTCGAGGAGCTCAACACGCCAGGAAAGTGGGAGCACATTACCAGCCAGATTGGCATGTTCTCTTTGTAAGTTATCTGAGCTACCGTAAACCTACGCTCCCATTTTATGATATAAATTTGGCTCTTGCTAACATCATTGCTTTTTACTTTTTACAGCACCGGCCTAACGCCAAAGCAAGTTGAGAAGCTGAAGAAGGAGTCTCACATCTACATGACCAAGAACGGTAGAATATCAATGGCTGGTCTTAATACCAAGAACGTCAATTACGTCGCAGAGGCTATTTCCAAGGTTGTAAAGGAAACGAATTAATCACGTTTGGCACCCGAACTTGGTGATTTGCTCCTTCGCTACTAGCACAAGAAGGATTTATTGCTTTTTCGTTATTGTTGATATTTATCATATCTAGATCACGGGTTCCCATACGAACCGCGTTCACTGTTTCTGTCTCATTCGTTGATACATATTCAGGGCCAAAAAAGTAAATAAAATAGAATAAACCGGAGCTGCGTTAAGTTAAATGTAATTAAAGTAGCATCAGTAACCAACAAAACTCAAAAATCAGTGATATTTGTTCATACTTTGAATATAACAACACATCGATTGAATCCAAGAATTCTTTAGTTAATACCCCCCCTTGACCCTACTTCCATTTGAGGGAGAAGGATCGTGGCCACCGCCGTACCACCTTTTTTTTTTTTTTTTTTCGAATTATTTTCGTTTGCTGTCGTGGGAAGCGGCCAAACATTTCATTCCAAAAGTTTATTATAAAGACAGCACGCATCGCGCGTTAATGAGCCAATTTAGAAATTGCCACTACTATAATATAACTCAGGAATGCAAAAATAAAGGAATGCAAAAATAAAGAACTCGAATATCGACTACGACCATGAATCCCTCAGCATCTTCCTCCAACCACCGACTCGAGAACAACCGACCTCCAGGTTACCAAACTACAGGTTCAGACCACAAACTACTCCGAAAGCAGGAGGAAAAGGAGCAGGGTAGAACGATCCGAATCACCGCTATCCTTCGCGAGCTAGAAAACCTAGCTGCGAACGTCTCAGATACTGCTGCTATCGCTGCTATCGATAACGGGGCGAAAAATCGGCAGAACAAGTGGCGGTCGTGCAACAATCCCTGCAACAGCCACCAAAGAGCTCACAGGAATCGGAGAACGATACGATATTGATTTTTCGTTAGACGAGGACGAGAGAAGCAGCTCGCGAGATATTCGAGAGCTACTCTGTAGGAAACGAAGCGTCGCAGCTGACGCCGACCGTCGAAGAAGAGCTAGAAAGTCGAGTGGAATATGAGCCGGAGCTTGGTGCGTACTCAGTGCGCCAACAGCTCGACATTGAGCAGCTGGCGGTGCGGCAGGATGGCGGGGGTTTCGATGAATCGTTCGGCGGTACGCATTTCGACGCGCTGTTTATACCTGATCGCATCAAGGAGGCCGCAGCTGCCCTTTTGCGTCACGGGACGTACAATGTGCACTGGATGACAAGCGGGCCTACAGCAGGCACGGCGGCGATCCTGAAAGCTAGTGGATGCTTCGTATGTGTTCTTATTTGCAATTCACGAGTTTTTCATTTAAGACATGATTTTTTTTTACTGTTGAATTTTTTTCTCAAATTGAGTGAACTAACCGAAGCAAATCTCCCTCCAAGTTCCGCAGGCTGAAGATCCAAACGCAGACCCGGATATCGTGATCACGAACAAGAGTATACAATTGAAACAGACGCGAAAGGGCTACTAGATCCAAATAAGGCTCTGCAAACCGAGTCGAAGAAGGACCCTGAAGTACTGGTTCAAGAAACGAAATCGCCGCTGCAGCTGTACCGCGCACCCGCGGCAAGATGCGCGAGCCTCGCTTGTCCGTGACGGATTTAGTCATGAACCTCTGGTGCGAGCAGCAGTTCACTACACGCTACTACGAGGTTTCAAGAGGCAGACGCCCGCAATGAGGCCGGCACGGCGATACACAAGGAAGCGGAGGAGGAGGTACATACAGTAGTCCCCGTTGAGGTCAGGATTCCTGAGGACACGTGGGGTTTGAGGATATACAACATGTTACAGAGCATTGAAGCTCTTAAGAACGGCGGCGTAACGAGGAGTTAGAGGTCTGGGGCTGGATTGACGATGTCTGGACTATCGGAGTTATCGATGAGGTTCGGTTTTGAGAAGGATGCGTACGATGCATATAGTCAAAAGTACGTAGAAGGAGGAAAAATCCAAAACCTCAGATGACGAAGATGTCGCTGCTTCAGTCTCTGGGAGCGAAGAAAGCGAAGGAAGCACGGGAAGCGGGACTGAAAAGCCTAAACGGAAACGTAAATCGAAGAAACCAAAGGAAGAAGAGTCTAACGTCGCCTCTGGGAGTGAAGGTAGCGAAAAATAATATAGAAGGCAGTTCAGAGAAGCCGAGACGACGAGGCCGGGCCGCCCGAAGAACTCTGAATCTATTTCGAAGAGTGAGAGCGGGAGTGAATCTAGTAGCACCTCTGAATCGAAGGAAGTTCCAATTCCTGCTACTCCGCAGAAGAAAAAAGACCGCCAAACCACACTCGATACATACTTTTCACCAACACAATCGGCAGCCTCGCCAACGCAGAAAGGTCCTGAACCGCAGCCTGTATTTGTCATCGATCTCAAAACCAGAGCATCAGACAAACCGCCTCCGGTTTCATCTTCCCAGGCCAGATGACGTTTCTCCAGCTTATGCTGTATCACCGCCTTCTATCGACATCCTAGTTTCTCATCCAAAGAAGACGACGGATTATCTCTGCGCTTTTCAGAAGCTTGACCCCCATGCCCACTTCTCGGACAGTTTCATCGCCCAGATTGCAAATCTGGACGTGTCGGATTCTTCAATCCTGACGCTCGATACTCTACTGGAATACAATTCTATAGAGAAGCTGTATGGTCTCTTCCACAAGCACCTGCGGAAGACCGTGTCGCCGTGCAACCCAATCTCACGGCTGTCTACCGGTGGCAGGCTAATGGCGAGATCATCGGCGCGACGAGCTTTGAGTTTGATGACGAAACGCTAAGAGACACGTTGACAACGTCATGAGCTGGTGGAAGGGGCAAAGGGAGACTATTGGAGTTGGCATAAACGAATCATGGAAGTGCCACAGTGTGAATTTTACGACGAGTGCGGTTGGAGAATAAAGAAGATCGAGGAAGCTGGTGAAGCGCGAAGGAAGCGAAGGAGGAGCTGAGGAAAATCGAGGAAGCTAACCCGGAATTCCAAAAGCTGAAGGAGGGTAATTTGAAGAAGTGGAACACAAGAGCGGGAATGTCGGATATAGTGTTTCTCAGCAAAGCGACAAGTCTAAGAGGCTGAGATTTGGAAAGTTCGCGAGACGGATGATGATGATAAATGAGATTTTCTTCTAGAAGTTTTGGGATTATATATATCACTCCACGCTGCTCACACATTTAACGTCATTAGGTGTAGAAAGATACCCACTGCGAGGCATTTTGTATAATCAATATAAGAACGTTCTCTCGAGCTGTCAGTAGCAACAAACAAAATATAGTAATTCGCTAGATTAACGCCTACGCTTCTATGCTGGAAAGATTTTTTATAAAATGAAAACTATGAAGCGAAGCCTGTTCCCCCTGCTGCGACGGCGCTCATGAACTTCTCCCTTTCGACCTCTATTGTGCCTTTTATCCTAGCACCCGCGATCAAGCTAGCTCCCGCCCAAGCACAAGTGTATGTAACCCTCTCACCGTGCCTGGGGCCACACCGCCGTGAGCTTGTGCTTCTCTCTAATGTTCTCCTTCTCGCTCTCTAGCAGCTCTACCTCTGCTTTTTCCGGCGCTTATCCACCAGCTGTCGCTTCCTATCTTCCCCTTTTAGCCTCCTCGAACGACGGGGTTCCACCCTCGCTGCTCGACGAGCTCCTTAAGCTCGGCTATTATTCGCGATTTCAATCCCGGTATGAGCTCGCGCCGCCGGTTATGACGATCCGCGGTAGGCACGCTGCTCGGATGTCCACGGGTAAACGTAGCAGGCAGAGTATAGTAAGAAAGGGAGCGTCTGCTTGGATCGTCGTCGAGTACGGGTCGTCGACGTCGTGGACCATCAGGTCGGATATACTCGGCGGCGGTATGGGATCGTCGGATAGAATTGAGGCTGCATTCGTGTCGGAAGTAGAGAAGAATGCGATTTCTGCGGGGCGGATAGTTATCGAACGGCACGGAGAGGACTTTTTGTGTTTCGGTTGGTGGGTAGGTAGGACGCCCGTGATGACCTGCGGATGATCCTTCATCGTAAATGGTATATCAAAGGTGGAGCTCAACGGTATCGGCGGTAGAGTTTTTCTTCCCCTGCATCGACGAACTGCTCCGTGCCGTCGTCGGATTCTTCTCGTCCGAAGGCGGCGGCGTCATCCCGAACGTCTTCATGAACATTTTCCGCCGTCTTCCTTTGCGATTTCAAGTTTTGCACCACACGCCCTGGACACGACGTCGTCGATTTCTTCCCAGTCCAGCAGCCGCCACATTCCTTCGACGTGTCTTCTTTCTCCTCCCTGGTATCTTCATCGTCGTCTTCGCCGCCGCTGCCGGTTCGGATCCGGTATAGCTTTCCGCACCATCTGTCCCATGATATTTATTATGCTCTTGGAGCGCGCCTGGACGTGCGAATGCCCGCAGAATCGTGCGCATTTCGTACACCGGCGTCACAGTGGTCTCGCCAGCCGATATCCATCACCAGCGCAGACCGCAGGCCAGCGCTACGGTCTCCATCACTGGATTAGTGACGAACGTGATCGTCGGCGTTGAAGTGTGAGAACAGCAGCTGCGCCATTGCAGTTGGTAAGGAACGGGTAGCAGTGGCGAGATGGATATAAGCAACCTTCTTGTCTTTGAATCTACCAGTAGATACCTGAGAGAACCCCCCACAAGTTAGTTTAATCATCCAATATAAATTTAGAAGAAAAGGTGGATCTGTACTTGTTATAAGCATCCCGAAACAACCTCTCCATCGCATCCTCCACGATTCTACGTCCTTATTCCCATCCTCGCTTAGGTCGCCGCTACCCCATAGCTCCCACTCTTCCCCCCCGCCGCCGTTCTTCCTAACTCTGGACCAGCCTTCTCCCCTATTTTTAGGTTCGCCCTCGTGCCTCCGCGCCCTTTTATGCCAACGCGCCGAAAAGTTCGGGGCGGACGTATACCACACACCGCGGGCTCGGTTCGTTCGCGAATCCGGCACGGAGAACGCGGGCGCCGATTCGAAAACGAGCGGGTCTTCGACCTGGTGCAGCGACGAACCGGGGGAAGAGTAGGAGAAGGTAGAACCGAGCGAGATGCGGCCGTGCGGCGTGTGCGGGACGTAATGGAGCTCAGGCGGTCGCGGTCGGTGGTGGACGATGCGCCGCCAGCAGCGGTAGCGGAGGATGACGAGGCGGATTGAGCGAAGAAGGTGTGCGGAGAAGGAGGAAAGCGGTGAGGCGTGTTGGGCCCCGTGGCGTCGTCATTTTCGCGTCCTAGCTTTATGTTGTTTGAGCTCAGACGGTAGGTGTTTGCTGGTTCGTAATTTTTCCTCGTGGAGCTCTTTTTCTTAGCTTGCAGGGAACTTTTTAAGCTTCTCGGTTTCGTGCCAATTCAACCCGCCTATAAATTACAACAACCAATCGGAAACATTCCAGGCGAAGGACCGCTTCTAAGATTCGCAACACCATCGTTCGAATTATAAAATTATATTCATCATTTCCTTTTCATGATTGATTGTGCATATTTAATTTGGAAAGTCTCTCTTAAGCAGCTGGCTTTGTGTTTTATGAGGGCCTCACTGTTTTTTTATAAGAAAATAAATCAGGCTATGCTGCCAGACGTCTATTACAGTGCATTGAACTTGAAAGGCACTAAGAAATCAAGAAGCTGCTTCAAACTAATGCGCTAATGGGTAACGTATCTAACGTATCTAATGTGCAACCTTTGTTATAACATACAAATTTGAACCTACCTAAGAAAAATCCGCCTGCCTTGGTGATTGGTATATTCCCCGAACGCCGAATTTTGCTGCAAAATGTATCCTTCTTCGACCAATTAAGCCCTTGTATTACTCGCTGATGATTTATCAGACTTCTTCTGTTTCTTTCTAGCCCTCTTCTCTTTCTTCTTGTCCTTCTTCCTCTTCTCTTTCCGCTCCTCTTTCCGCTCCTTCCTCGATTCCTTGTGGCTTTTGGATTTCTGTCTTGGGATTTTGAGCACACTTCCTTCGGCGATGACGATGAGTCTGATTCTTCGTCGCCCTCCTCGTCGTTCGGCCCCGAAGTAGTATTCGTGTCTTCTGTTTCGGCGGTTGGCGCCGCACCGTGCATCACCAACTCCTCCCCTTCTTCCTCCGAACTCCGCTCCGGCGACTTTTGTTCCGGCTCCGGCGCGACCGGCTCCCCTAGCTCGTTGAACTTGATGTGTGCGTTCGCCTTTTGCCTTGCGATATCTTCGGTGCGCTCGCGATCGTACTGCTCGTTTCCAGCCTGCGCGCGACAAAAATTGAGATTAGCATTTTCCGATGGTCACGAGGTATTATTTCTTGTTGGAGGCTGTCGTACCAGAGCGTGCTTGATGAACCGGCCCGCGGCTTGCTATCCAGTGTGAGAGTCTGCTTTGAGGTTCCCGCCGTCTTCGCTTCTGCCTCTTTTATCTTTGCGAAGTACTGCTTGACACGTTCCAGCTCTTTCATTACGGGGTGTTCTTGGGATTTATGCCATTAAGGTCGAGGTATGCTGCGGGAAAACATTCGCCGTTAGTAACAAAGATCATAACGTTAAGATGGAAGCAGCCGAACGTACAGAAGAGGAGAAGATTCCAAAGCGTACGTCGTCAGGACGTAGAGTTTCGCCTTGTCTACGAGCGGTAGTTTTGCGGCATTGTCGAGGAGTGGTGTTTTGGTGAGAGGTTTGAGGGCGTCGGATACGTCGGCGATGTCTTCTTTCAGCTGCTCGAGCAGTGGCCATAGTTCTGATTCCATGTTCGCCATGATGAGGGCGACGTTGATGATGAGGATGGGTGACAATGGAGTTATTTGGAAAGGAGATGTCAATTGGGAGATGGAAATGGTTTCCGAGATTTTTCGCACCGGCGCCAAAAACTGGGAGAGAAAAGGATGAGACACCTGGAAAAAGCAAAAAGCAAAAAAGCAAATTTATATATACATTCCTTGGCGCCTTGGCGCGACAGCACGCTCTCATTTTTAGCCTAATTTTCAGGTCTTGAATCCCAAGCCTTGAGGAAAAGAATCCCCTTCGTCAACTTTCTTCCTCATTCATGGCCTCAAGACGCATATATGTGCTCGGGGCTGGAACATAGGCTGCCTGATCGCCCACTCGCTCAAGGCTTCAAATCCCTTAGGCGCAGTCTCGCTGTGCCTCCCGCGCCAGGAGAAGCTGGTCCAATCCGCGATAACGGCAACCGGATAACCGTCGAGCGCAATGGCATCCCAATCACCCACTACGGCTTCGGTTCCGAAGTCGCTTTCCACACGATGGAAGAGATAAGCCAGCTGAAGGGCCCCGAGCTGGGAAACGGGCCGCGGAATTAAAGTAGTGAACCTCATCGTTGCTACGAAAGCACCTGACGTCGTCCGGGCCATGAAACCGCTGCGAGATCGGATAGATGCGAAATCGACGGTCCTGTTCTTACACAACGGGATGGGTGTTGGATAACGTATATAAGGAGCTATTTCCGAGCCAGGAGGAGCGGCCGCGGATGATGCTGGGTATCACGACGCACGGCGCGCACCAAAGCCGAAGGGAGGACCGTTCCACATCAGTCAGGTCGGGATGGGATCCGTGCAGATGGGCATAATACCCCGCGAAGGAGAACGGCCCATCGGTCACGGAAGACTTCTCGAAACTCGAACCGTCGACGCAATTCCTACTCAACTCTCTTCTGCAATGCCAGGACCTCGATTATTGTTTAAACCCGTATCCCGAACTTCTTTGCCTACAGCTCGAAAAGCTCGCTGCAAACGCCGTAATCAATGCCCTCACCGTTCTTTTCAACTGCTTCAACGGCGAGCTGCTGTTCAACATGTCGGTGACGAAA
Organism: Pezizomycotina sp. ARF18; assembly: GCA_002224055.1. NCBI lineage: Eukaryota > Fungi > Ascomycota > Pezizomycotina sp. ARF18. The sequence goes on along the minus strand of AZLU01000084.1, from coordinate 143,323 downwards.
GTAATGCGGCTGATACTGTTCGAAGTGTCGAGGGTCGCAAAATCGATGCCGGAATCGCCGAGGTACCGAACCGAGATATCAGGTTTGCACCGGAGACACTGGAAAAGGTCGTCGTAGCGGTACTCCACAAAACCGCTAAAAACATCAGCTCGATGCTGCAGGACATCCGGGCTGGGAAATCTACGAAATCGATTACATCAACGGTTTCATAGCAGACAGGTGTAGAATTAGGGATACCGTGCGCCGTCAACTACATGCTCACGGAGATGGTGCATGCAAAGGAAAAGATGATCAGGCCGCGATGGCTGCTAGCACTCCTATGGAGAGGAGGTAGATGAGCTCACGATGGCTTAATGTATATTAAACCTGTATATAGTTTTTAAATCTTGCACTATAAGTATCAATGGAGTATCGTTGGCATTAATTATCAAGTCAAATTTATATACAATGGCAAAGGTTACTGCGAATCCAGCCCGCTAGTTTCCGTTATATTTAAAAAAAAAAAAAAATATCCCATATAAATCAAATATACTCCAAAGCAAGTAACAATAACGTTCAAAAAAAATATTTGTCCCCTCAAGCTTGCCTCGCTTACCGTTTTAGTGAGCATCAACGTTCATCCCTTCGAGTTTTGTGACAATTTTCCCTTGATCACTTCTCTTGCGCCGGCAGCTTCTTCACCCGTAACAACATTCCAATCCTCCTCCTCCGCCACGACATCCCACTCGCTCTTCACCGTCTCCGAGAATTCTTTCCATTTCAAAAACACAAGAAACTTTGCCTCGCCCCAGCGCGTCCCTGGGCACTCCCTCGATATGTTTCAGCTCTAGCGCCCGGTATCCATATTCATCATCCTTTGGTACGTTTCTGGCGGCATCTTATTCTCCGTAGCTTTAACCGTCGATGTACTTCGTCCTGCACCTCTGATAATGTAGCCTGATCATTCTCTAATCTATCCCGCAGCTGTTTTATGTCGAGCTGGTGTAAGCAGCCATCACCCCATACCCGATGTTTAGATTTCGATAAAATTTGTGATGATGACGTTGTTGCTGTTGTTGCTTCGGTGGCACCTTCTGAAGGAGCGACGAGGACGGTATCTTCAGGTTCGTACATCTGTTCGAAATTTGCAACATCGCCGGATCGAACTGGTCGTCGGTATAAAGTCGTCTTCCCATCCTTTCATGCAGACGTCGCACGTTGTTTTTGTTGTTGATATTTCCATGATGGCTCGCAAGTACTATTTATTGCCCTCCGAGCAGATGTAGCAAGCCACGCTGGTATAGATCTTGGATTCACCGAAAAATATCAGATCGTAAACTTATCCGGAGATCGATGAGTAAATAATTTAAGAATTCCATAGACTATAGATCCACGAGAAAAGCAAAACGTGGACACGTCAGCTCTTGGTTCTTGCTGATTCGTCGTAAATTTAATGTGCGGTACGTAAGTGTTTGGTATGTGTGGTGAGGCTCTTGGATCTGTATACATGTGCGAAACGAAATCGCCACCCGAACGGAGAGTCATTCCAAAAGTTCAGATTTAGACATGAAACGTATTTAATAATTACAATCAGCTCCGAACTCTAATCATATACGCATACTCTAAATAATTCGTTAAAAAAATTTTTTTATTCTCACATATAAATGTTTATGGAGCATTTATTTGTAGAGAGTGTGAGTATAGTACCTAAGGATACACATGCTATTCTATTCTTTACTTATATCATTCTCTTGATGCTCTCAAAAGAGGCTATATGGCTTAATATACTTCGCGTATCAAGATATTCGAATTTTGTAGTAAGTATATTCGATATTTAAATCTTCGCTTAATATTATTATTATTGAATCTAACCTTCCCTAATTTTCAATAATATCTCCTCTGGGACGTTTTGCTGTAATCATATATCCTTTAAAGTGCTATGAATACTTGAATAAGGACATATACTACTTTTATAGGGGCTTTTCAAGTGTATGATGTCGTACTTTGTTCTTGCAATCTTCTGAAATCCAATTGCATCTTCAGTAAATATATCAATCACAGAAACATCCGGCTCCCTGGACTTGCTCGTGTTCTCTAGCTGTAAAGACATTTTTTGCTCCTAGTCTCCCCCTTTTCAAAACTATATGTCCCTCTTTGCCGCTCGCCAGTCTTCTATTTGATTTCATAGCATCTCCATTCTTTCCTAGCACTTCTCAGCGAGTTGTTGCCATTCTCAAAAAATTAAGTATTATTATATTACTCAGAATTGTGCACTTGGGTATTTCTGATAATAATTATTATAGCCTATCTACTCGTAATTCTGCAAACCTAGCAAACTAAATGAAATAAGGTATTATTATTATAATTTCTCATTAATATGAAAGTATACGTAACTGCAATCGGAGAGCAAAGAAACTTGAACTCAATGGTTTAGCTTTTCCTTGGGAGACGGTTACACAAAAATTGCGATCTCTCGCTTAATCCCGCAGTTCCGTCGATTTTGTTTTAAATTGGGCTAGTGTGATATTTGGTAATGCGATTGATTCCTGCTGTGCTCATACGAATTATATATATCGTTGCTGTGTTGGAGTATTGAAATGTTAACAGATGATAGTATTACTAGTTGCAACTCGAGTACTCATTTAAAACATATTTAAGTATACAATTGAGCTTTCGAGTTTAGAACTTGTACCAAGTCTCCGAGTGGCAGTAATCTTCTACCTTTCTTTCAAATTGGATTCAAACCCGAGAGCATCAACGATATCGATTTAATTTAATTAACGTAATATAATGTTGAATTTCTACCTACTTAGGTAACTTACTTGACCTTGATCCATTGTGAGCGTATTATACTTACTACCTAGTAGTTTATAGAGCTAGAGGGGTGTGTTGGATATTACAATTTGATGTAATCCTTGCATCCATTTTGATCTCTCAGTTTTTCGATTGCTTAGCTTAAGGATTCTTTTCTCGAAACATTGGAGTTGAAATAAAATACTTATATTTGAACTTCAAACCAAATACCTACAATTATCTCCGTATCTGGCCGTAGCTTATATTTCTGGTGACAAATAAACATATCGTACATGTACAAATATTTGTTTTCCTTCTTATTGCTTTGCCCCTTGAAATATAAGACCATTGGTTGGATTACGAAGTTGGCTGCAAACATAGGCAGGCTCATTGGAAGGAAGAACGAAGTAGTATTTCAGAGACATATTGATCTGAGTCTGATCAGAGGTACTAGAAATATTATGCAGCTGAAATCATACGCTCGAAGACATGGTCGTACGTCGTGATAGCCTGGCTCCATATGGGCCAGAAACGGTGATTGTGTTTCTTGATGTTCTCAAAATCTTGACACCCTTTCGGATTTCTATAATGCAGTGCCTGAACAAATATATACAAAATCAAGTAAAGGTATAAATCACCGAATATTCAGGGCAGCTTCTCTACGATAGCGCTGATAAGCAGACTACGTTGAATACATGTACGCAACACATAGTAGTTTTGGTTTGCGCGAGATCTAACGCTAGAATATACCCAAGTGAGGTCGCTTTCTTCGATGATAGCGGCCGTCTCCACGAAATCCCCTATGCTTCCTGGCTCTTTTTTTTTTTTTTTTTTTTTTTTTTTTTTTTGAACACAACTCTACTAAAATAAGAGACTTAAGTAACTGAATTTTGGCGGATGGTGACAGATTTTTAGGCGGCTCAGCCCACCTCTTGAGGAGGAGGGACACTCGGTTTGAAATGCCCTCTCTTCGGCTTAAATAAAGCACTAATAAGTAATTTCTAATGATATGTATGCCACGGACTACGGCGTGCATCCACCTTTTTTTTTTTTTTTTGAAGCTCTTCAATAAGATCGGATCCAACCCATTAAATTTTCAACACGAAACACTCGAAAAGGCCGATCCCCCATCTTTGTCACCGTCTCTCCTTCTTCATCGTTCCTTACTATCACCTAATCAACCCGAAAGTGCCCTGTTGACTTATACACCATCAGCTGAACAATAGCAACCTTCAACCACCGATGATATAGAAGGCAAAACGACCGAGTTCCCATCACTAAACAAGAGAGTGTTCCACAAGGCGATCGCGATTAAAAAAACCACTCGACTTTCGGAAAGCATGAACCTTTCAGACGCCGAAGTCGCCGCTTTGCTGAAAGGGAGGCCGCGAACCGTAGCCTGCAGTATTCGGCGTTGGGATTGAAGGCGTACCAACCGGAGAGGTAAACAAGAATTCCCAACCCATCCATCAGCGAAATTGCTAACTTTTTCTCTCCTGTAGAAAGCCATCCGGCGCACCGAAGCCAAATACCCGCTTCCTCCGTAGCATCGTCCGCGAAGCCGACCAGCACAACGCCGCCCTACTCGCGAAGGAAGCCGAAGACGCCAGGCGGAGATTACGGCAGCTTAAGGCGAATTCGGATACGGAGGTCTGGGGTAGGGATAGGATAGGCACCGGGATAAGAGGGTTAAGCGGTCTTCACGGCACGATGACGAGCGGGAGCGGGAGCGGGATAGGAAGAACGGGAGAGCAGGCATAGTAGGAGGGATAGATTGAGGTCGAGGTCGAGGTCGCCTCTAGAAGTAGGAGCCGGAGTCGGAGTCGGAGCCGGAGCAGGTTCCCAGGCGCGATCGACATAGCAGGAGACACGATAAGCACAATAACATCAGGATAGAGGTAGGGATAGAGATAGGGATGGAGGCCACCACAGGCACAGGCGGAGGAAAGCGTCGAGTCGCGAGAGAAGGAGGCACAAGGAAAGAGACAGGAGTCACGACCGCCGCGATGACACAAAAAAACCAAATAACACAGAACCTTCGAAATCACCTTCGCGCTCACAGTCCCCGCATCGGATTCCAGTTCGTCCGACGGGATCGGTCCGGAACTGCCGAGTGCACCGCGTGTACGTGGCAGGGGAGCAGGGAAAGATCATCCATGGACGACCGCTTTAGGTCAGACTACGATCCGAGCGCTGACGTGCGGCCAGATTCAGACGAAGATGACTGGGACGCGGCGCTGGAGGCGATCAAAGACCGACAGCGCTGGAAAGCGCAGGGTGCTGAGCGTTACGGAGCGCAGGTTTCGACGACGAATTTATAGAGGCGTGGAAAACGAACACGACAAAGGACGAGTCGAGGATCAAGTGGAGCAAAGGTGACAGGGATTGGGACAGAGGAAAAGTCATGGACGAAGAGACCGGAGAGGTCAAGCTGAAGCCTTCGTGGCGTAAATATCTTAAACTTATTTTAATATACACTTGTAAAGCACAACCCCGCATCATCACTATTTCTTCTCAAAGTAGTCTTCTACCCTCTCTATGAGATCGGCCTTCTTACCTCCAGTCGCAGACCTTTCGAATCTAACCAATCTTTCAAGATTGCGACAGTGAACTACAAAAAGGTAAGCTAGAGATTCAGATATATGGATGAACGGAGTACATACCTTCCCAAGAGTTTTTTGTTATAATGCTCCTTCATTTCCTTGTCGTCGACCTCTCCAGCATCAGTCTTTGCCTTCTTGGTACCTTTGACTGCTGCGCCTGTTTGCGAAGCTTCCCTCTTGATACCATGAGCCTCAATCTTCATGTTCGACATGCTTTGACAAGTATTCTCGAGCTCTTCCCCCCAATCCTGGATCGCATCCGCCGCGTGCTATAAAGATTATTAGAATAGAACACGCGTAAGAACCTGAATAGACGTACCTTCTTGATCAACTTGTATTTAGGCAAGCTCTGGTCTTCAATTGGCTCCGGAAGCTCCTCTTCTAAAGCGAGTGCCTGCAAAACCTTGTAATGCCATTGCAGAGCAGGGTTCTGGAACTTCTCCGGCTGAAATCCCTTCGGCTTGTGGAGCTGCTGTACAATCTTGCGCGCTTTATCGATGAGAGTGTCGGAGCTTCGATGCGCGTGAACTCTGGGTTCTTTCGCTTATCATCCTCGAACGGAAGCGTGATGACGTAGAGACCAGGAGGCATGGCCTGCTTCCCATCGTCGCCGAGCTTCTCCTCAGCAGGAATCAGGGCAGCCCTAACGGGAGCGGCATGTTTCCTCGGGATGAACCATACTATGCCCATCTTCTTCTTTTCCAAGAGGTTCTTCCACAATGCTGCGAACACCCTCGTCGATCCAACGTAATCTTCCTCGCTCGGGTAGATGAAATACGCGGGCCTCATATTCTCCCACAGCTCGAGCTCAAATAAGGGTTTAAACCCAAGGATGCGAATAACCGGGTCGCCGAAGTTGCGCATCTCCTTGAATTCATCCTGCGTGAAAAGGATAGGTTCGCCGCCGAACTTGTACGCCTTTCTGATTTCCGCCGGCTGGACCTCCTTGGCCGTCTCCTCGACCATCTTGGTCCCGTGACTCTTGGCAAACTTTAGCTTCTCGCCTCCAGTGTAGACGAAATGGGAGCGGATCGGCTTCTGCTCCTTGACGGTTATGTAACCTTTCACGCCGACGACGAAGCCCGGCCGATCTCCAGCTTGGTAGAGAACACGGCACGTTTCGGTTGCCGCTTAGATTTAAGAGCACTACTCATCTCTTCGAAGCGCTTCGAAGTGTCCGTGCTGATGGTCATAGGCTCCCCGTCGTCTGTCGCGTAAATCAGATCATTGTAGAACTTCTTCGGGTCGAAAGCTTTCGACGGCGAGGACATGAAGAACGGTTCGATAACGACTCCGAGATCGTACAGATCTTTGGCGCGGGTAGCTGCGCTGGTCTTCTCTCCTGGCTCCTTGTACGGAGCGTCATTATCCGTGACGATGAAAAGGCGACGGGAGTTGAAGTTAGGTGACCTGAAAATATGTCAGTAGTTGTATTTTTTTATAATATGGATTATCTGTGTACATACCTGGTAGTAAATAGGATATTCGCCGCAAAGAGTACGCTTTGTAGTTGCCAGGGTTCCGTCGACGGAGTTAGGGCTTCCTTGAACTCCTCGTCGCCTGTATCTGATTAGCTCATGAAAGTTCTCTGGTGGTAAATTTTCTAGCCACTACCCTCAAGCAGGTTACGCAGGCGCTTTATATCGTTCGCCTCCGGAATGTCCAGATCGAGCAGGTATAGCAAGAGGGACAGTTGCCGCCTTCGAATTTGGTCTCTTTGGTCCCGAAGAGCAAGATACCGATCATATCCTTCGGACTCGAGATGATCCGGTGCTGCAGCAGTTGAAATGCGCACTTGATGCCGCGATAACGTTACTCACGGAGGTTTCTTTTTTCTTCTTCTTTGGTTCGTCCGTTTCCATCTCATCTTCATCGACTTCTAGCATAGAGTCCGATACCTGTGCATGCTGAGTTAGTGCCGCTTTTTTTCCTTTCGCCAGGGAAGCATTAGCAACTTACCTCAATAGCGAATATTGTGGCATCCTTCATGCTCGTATATTCCTAAAGGAGATTTAGCTGAGTAGACCGGTGGGAGCTGTTAAAATCTTAATAACTGTACCGTCTCATCGCGCTGGTCATCATCTTCTTCATCCTCATCGTCCTTTGGATCCCATGGTTTCTGAGTCGAGCTCATTTTTGAGTTAAGGTCCTTCAATCGTAGGTCGATTCCTTTTCTCTTCTACCGAACTACAGCTAGTCTCCGAGCTTTCGAACTAGAGACGTACAAGGGAGAGAGAGTCGGTCGCGTTCTTCGTTTCGTGTGAGATTGCGACTTTTAAAGCGTAAATCCGGCCAGGAATGAGTGAGTAACTTTCTAACCGACGAGAGCTGAGAATGGAAGAAAGCAAGAAAGCGGTGGCACAGCCCGCGTCCCATTAAAAAAAAAAGGAAATTGAAATACGCCAGGTCACATGATTAACCTTTTTTTTTTTCAATAGGAAAAAAAAAAAATCTGGCCTCTTCACGTTCAGCTGCAGCTGCAGCTACAGGCTAAACTACCTTGAAAAGCGGGAAATCCTGTTTATTAGTATTAGTCTTTTAGACGCTGGGTTTTTCTTCGACGTTCACGATCACTGTGTTCTTCCTCTAGTTCTATACCTATTATTAGTATTATTAGTGTCCTTATTTTTGACATGAAACAAAGCTATACTTCCATTGCTTCCCGTTCTCAACGGCTTCAGTTCTCCAATTTTCTGGTCGAGTTGCTCTGTTTTTCCCTGCTGATAGAAGCACCTGCACAAAATCAGATACTAGCCACACCCTTCCGTGCTAAAATAAAAATCCCGCACAGCCACGGCGGCCATTCCTTTCCATTTTCTACACATTCATGGATCCAGAGCCTGACTTCCCCGACACATTCGATTCGTCATCATCACCAACATTCTCGATAGTAGACATGGACAACGAACAGTTCGATCCGGTGTCGTGGAGGAGCGACACGAGCGACACAGAGGTTCAGCTTCGGGGTCCAGGCCGACGACAGCAGAAAGCGAGGCGGGGCCCTCGACGAGAAGGGAACTGCAGCGGGACCCAACGCTGACGACGTCGACTTGGCCGGGGTCAGGTTAGGCAAGCTTGAGTGCAACGTCTCGGATCCTCAGAAAGAGAACGACCGCACGAAAGATGCTTTCGTTTCATACCTAGTTACTACTGATGTATGCAGTTTTTTTTATATATATGTTTATTTAGCTTTTTTCTGGTTTGGAGGGGTTTTTTTTTCCCGTTCTTACTGATGATGTCAACGTTTTGTTAGACCGACTTTCCTACGTTCCAAAGTCCCACGTTGGCGTGCGGCGGCGGTTCACAGACTTTGTTTATCTATGGAAGATGCTGAGTCGGGAGTTTCCAGCATGTGCTGTCCCTCCTCTGCCGGATAAGCACAAAATGGGTTTGTTCTTTTCATTCTATATCATTTTCAAGGTGGTAAAACAACAGCTCACATGTTACATTTTTTTTCCCCAAGAATACGTCCGCGGCGACCGGTTCGGCAACGACTTCACCTTCCGCCGCGCCCACTCCCTGCAACGCTTCCTAAAACGACTCACGCTCCATCCCGTCCTCCGCCGCCAGAGCGTCCTGATGATCTTCCTCGAATCCGCCGACTGGAACGCTCACATGCGTCTGCGGCCCACGCGGCAGGTGATGCCGGAGAACAATAGCGTCTTCGACGGGCTCACGGACACCTTCCTCAACGCCTTCAGCAAAGTCCACAAGCCCGACCGGCGCTTCATCGAGGTCAACGAGCGGGCAAACAAGCTCGAAGAAGACTCGGCCACATCGAGAAGATCTTCTCCCGCGTCGTCCGCCGCGAGGGCGACCTGGAGACCGACTACGCGGATTTATCTACGCAGTTCCAGAAGATCGTCCCACTAGAACCGAACCTCGACCATCCGATCCACATCTTCGCCGAGGCGGTGGAGGCTACGTCGCAAGGGATGAAGGATCTGAAGGACCACACGGACCAGAATTACCTCGTTTCGCTAAGGGATATGGACGCCTACATAAACGCCATGAGGGCCTTACTCAAAGCGAGAGAGCAGAAGCAGTTGGACTACGAGGCGCTGACGGATTATCTCAACAAAGCAGCGTTCGATCGAGACCAGCTCGCGAGCGCTCCGGCAAATTCGTCGGGCGGAGGTGCGGCTGGGTTTCTGAGGGCAAGATGGAAGACATGAGGGGAGTAGATCACGAGCAGAGCCGGCGGGAACGGGTAAGGAAGCTGGAACTCAGGATCGACGAGCTAACAAGAGAGGCGGAGGAGGCGCGTAAGACGACGGAGGCGTTTGACGAGGAAGTTGTCCGGGAGGTTGCCGATTTCGAGCGGATCAAGACGGTGGAGATGAGGGACACGATGGGCGATTTGGCGATAGCTCACATAAACTTTTATCAGAACAGTTACAAATCTGGGAGAATATGCTGAAACAGGCGGAAAGAGAAGATTAGAAGCTGCTATTAAAGCATTCTTAGGTTTCACTTTATTTTGCGTTTGTTTTCTCGTTTGCTTTCGAGCAATATAATACTACTGTATATTCTTTTCTTTGTTTGCTTTTCGTTGCGATTCACACATAGCATATTGGGTTCGTGGAAAGCATTTATTTGAAAAATTTGGCCTTATAAAAACCCAATACACCGAATTTACTTAATTGGAAAAAAAAAAAAAAAAACATCAGAGACTATATACAGAAATCATACAGAATCGCACATGGGTATGCAAAAACAAAGCGAAACAAGCAATAAACAAACAACCTCCAAGAAACTCGTAGAACTGAAATCATTAAAGCCATCCGCATTTGGAAAAGGGAAATCCGTACCATAAAAGAAGCCAAAAGAGTAAGAAAAAAGAAAGAAAGAAAAGAAAAGAAAAGAAAAGAAAATCAAAGAACCGAACCAGAAAAGCGAATATATATATATATATATTATCCCATAAAGCCGTCCTCTAAAAACTCCTGTTCCTGCCGTAATATCTTTAGCAAACCCTCCTCATTGAATTCATTCTCCATCTTCGAAACGTCCCTCGCGGTAATCTGCACTTCCGGCGAATCCGCAGGGGAAGAAAGTCGTCTCCTTGTGCTCCAGATCGCCTTCGGTAGGTCCGGGAACAAGCCAACGTATCCTTCAAAGCCAACGTATCGCCTGCCGTGGAGCCCATCCGCACCGCTGGGCCACTGATGTACGCGGGGGCCTCTACGGCCACCATGCCTTCAAACGTGATCTCGAGGTCCCATGTCGCAGGTGTCGCGCCACAATGTCGCGCGCTTCTCGGCGGAATCCAGCAAACTCTTGAGCGTAACAGGGGTCCAAGCCAAACCCCACGCAGGTGTCTTGAGCAGCCATTCTGCCTTCAGCTGTTCGTGAGCGTCATCGCGAGGACCGGGTATACGGAAAGATTCTTCTCCTGTGAAACGTCGCGGCAGCCCCTGGCAAACGATTGAGAAGCGAGGCACGGTAATCTCCACTTTCGTGGAGCATTACCGTACTTGATATCCGCGAAAACCCGGTGAACAGCTCTAGGCAGCAGACCGAATACATGTTGAGATCAGTCAGGTTCGGAATTGCGACAGAAGAGGGCAGTGATGTTGTATGGCAGATACTTTCGCCGCCATGGAAAGCTGTGGGATGGCAGGCCGATATCGAGACTTCTCAGCGTATCAGCCGAGAAGGATTGTTGTAAGAGGTTTAACGTCGCTAAGAAACAAGTCACATTGGTGAATCGATTAGATTGGTTGATATAATCAAAGTGGGGTTTTTATTAAATATAAACAAACAAACAAATAAACAAAACACTCACCTCCGATTGAAAGCTCTGCAGCCAGCAACCATCACCAACCGTAAATTTCTCGAGCCCTTTTACCGTTGACTTATCCTCCGAAATGCCTAACACTAATCGTTTCGTAAAATTTTCGTCGAGCCACCTGCGCTGTCGACCCTTTCCTCTCATACCAGGAATAAAATTGAGATTCTCAAACCTTTCCAGGCTCTTCCCTTGAGTATGATATCCTGTACTGCAGACTCCTGCTCCTTGCACTGATCAAAGGTGAGCTCCTGGAACTTTGCCAGGATTCTTCCATCAACACGTCCACCTCCCAGTTTACTTGATTTCGTGTGGCCAAAAGGCCGTCCACCAGATATCTCTAGGCAAACCTCTCGAGTCGTCTTCGTACCCTTGCCCGGAAAGCTGCGCGATGAGGTTCGAAAACTGGCTTTGGTTGCAGTACGTCCACTCTTTAAATTCTACTCTCTTGCATCTCATCAAGGAGGACTGGAGAATCGGTAGCCATTCGGATGGTTTCAAGACAGCCAGAATATTAATTGGGAATTGTAAGAAAGAAACACGGGAACAAGTGAAATTAAGTCTAGCAAGACTTTGGCATCTGATTTTATGATTTCAAGGTTCACCTCGACGAGGAACTCGTGCACTTTACGCGAAAGTGCGTACCTCTGCTGTTCACGTTGGATAGCGACTCCCGTAATTCCACTGCTCCTTCTTTCGGGATTCATAATCCACATCGCCTCGTCTAGGCCCAGAACTCCCGTTCAGGATTATCATAATACTTTAGAAGCCTTTCGCCTCTTATCGCAGGATCCTCCATCAGTCTCTGATATATATTCATGTCATCCCTAACGGCGTAGGTAGCGTCCCAGAAGAGGAGACCACCCCCGTTCTGCAAGAGCGTCTCACACCAGATGGGCGCACTTGCGAACAACGCTGGACGCATCGAAGTTAGAGATCTCTAGTGGGACCCTAGGTAAGCTGTGATACCCCCGCTTTTCAGGTGCGGAAACCCGAGCAGGAGAAACTTATGGACAACCGTCCAATCTATCGGTCGCACTAGCGACCGTGTTGAAGTAAGCGAGGTGGAGAACCGTAACCTTCCGGCAACAACAGGGAAGAGAGGAAAGCCGATATCGATTTGCGAGGCTTCCGCTTCTTCTTCCGATTCTTGCCTCCCCCGCTACTGCTGCGCTTACCTCCGCCTTCGTGCAACTCCTCCCTTGAGGCGCGCTCTTCGTGTCTACTGTGTTCGTGCTCGCTTGCATCGTCGTCGCTCTCGTATTCGGAAAAGTAGTCCTCGTCTGAGGATTCCTCGTTCTCCCTTTCCTCGTCCTCCTCTTGAAACCGCTTGTTCGCGCGCACGAGTCTCCAACGCAGCGCATCAACATCGCTCAGGTCCACCACCAAACCACGTCGCCTCCTGAAAATATTCGGCGCTGACCCAGGAATGCCATTTTGAGCACGTCTCCCTTACGTTCTTCGTGTCTATGATCCGGCTGCGGAGGTGTCTCTGCTTGATCTCACTAGGGTTGGTGCCAGGGTAACGACATTTGCAGAGCGCATCGCTGGCGGTCGATGCGCTGATGACTTGATCAAGGATGAGGCCGAGTATCTCGGGAGGAAACGACATGAGGAGCCGCGCCGACCGCACTGTCGGAGCGAGAGTGCCTGGGGGACCTGTCCTTCTTCTTCGAATGTGGCTTCGGCATCGCTAGCGTAATCAAAGGGTCCAAAAATGTAGCGGGTAAGTTTCAGGGTCGTCTTTACCGTCTTGAAAAGGCTCGAGGACGAGTATTGGCTGGAGTTGGATCGCGGCGACGTCCTTTTGCACTGGCATTCCGTCGAAAGGTTCCATGCTCTGGGATTTCTCTGGTAGGATGGAGCGTGCTCTGAACATCGCGACAAACTGTGCGAAATCAAAACAAAAAAGAAAAGAAAATTATTAGGAAAGAAAAAAGGGAAAAATTGCCTGGGCGAATACGAAGAACCCACAGATCGTTTTAGAACCGTAATAAACTTCAACCAAACGTATGGAAACGGTAGAAACAAGGTGATACGAGATAAAGCAATGATACTTCAAACTCATAAGGCGGGATGGACTTTGGCGAAAAACTCTTGCGATCGATAAGACAGAACGGTTAATAATACGATATTTCTCTTCGAAGATCGTCCGCTTTTTGTTGTCTTTTTTCAGGGCATTTTCGAGCTGAAATTCTTTTGCTAAATTATATGGGAATGGGAGAAACTGCGAGAAGAAAGGAGGGGTGTGGAGAAAAATAAAATAAATAATAAATAATAAATAAATACAGCAAACTTTAAGGGCGGATCATCTTTTAGCGGCGTTTTTCTTCTTTAGAGGCTTGTAAGTTGTAACTTTTTTTATTTGTTTACTTTTTTTTTTTTTTTTTTTTTTTTAAAAATTCCCCCATGATTTCGTTCTCTTCAGCATAAAGTTCAGCGTACAGTGTACATTTAGTGCCTTTCATTTTAATTTCGCACTATTTTATCATCTTGTCTTCAGCACCTGCCATTAATGAAGATGGAGCTTACTCCGTAGTAAAACTCCTCCCGTGTAGCTCGGCGGTCGCACATGTACCACAATAATAGCGCACAATAAATGTCTTCCTTCTGGGCTCACTCGTTGTCAGTGCTGCTCACGGTAGTTTTGAGGCTCTTATCCCTCCTTATCTCTGCTGCAAGGGACGGCTGGGGCAGGCCATAATGATATTACGAAATCCGAGACACAAGAGCATTATTAAGTTAGCAATAGCTTCAGATATTACCCGCCTCCTCTCGTTCTAGATCTATTGTTGTTTATTTATTTATTTATCTCAACTGTTTTGTCGGCTTTTGGGTATTATCGACATCCAATGCAATGTATCTACCCTCTCTCTTATTTTGTTTATTAACAGTGAAAGGTACCTGAACATGTCGTCTAAATTTTTTCTAGAACGCGATTTTGCGACCGTGTAATACTATTCCTGCCAGTCTACCGACCGCATATCCGACATAGACACCTGTCAATATCGTCACCGGCCATTTTTGCCAATCACGGTCCCTAAGAAATAAAGTAGCATTGTCAGCACTTGCTCCAATCGAAAAACAAGATGAGCGTATCTAGAAGAATGTGTCCCCCTACCAGTCCAGTGGATAGGCACCGCGCCAAACCAAGCACCCAGCAGCGTACCGAGAGCTCCCCCGTAGACCTCGTCGAGCGGTAACTGCAGCGCTATTATCTCTCTCCACCGGTTTGCGTCGACCTGGTGAGTGTAGATGAGCGGGAAGCCGGCAAGGAGGCTCATGTGCGCGGCGGTATAGACGTATGTTGAACGTGCGTGTTAGCGGCGCACCCATGAGCACCATGCAGCCATACAGTATCATCGTTCCAGCGGTCGAGGCGAGCGTCAGGGCGAGGAATGCAGGCTGTCACAAGCAAAATATTTCAGTAAAAACGTAATCGAAACAATTACTTTGGATGTAAATAGAATTGAAGCCAAATAAATTCGTGTGAAAAGAAATTCCATACCAGTATTTTGGTTCCAACAATTGACTCCCCTCCTTTTGTTTCGCTCCTGCTTTCGCTGACGTGCCCGATGGATTCTTCTTCTTCGAAGAAGCGCCGTGCGTCGCGTCCAGACATAGCGTAGCATGCGTAATTTGTAAAGCTGCGAGACCGGGAATGAACTCAGTAGGTACGCCGGAGGGTCCTCCACGAGCTTGCCGAACGATAACACAGCAGCGTCAGCAGGAGGACAATGTGAGGTGCTTGAAACGTCGCCGAAACTCATCCCGGCGGACTGGCTGTGATCTTGACTCCCGGATGACGTCCTCGACGATGCCGTTATCCGCGAAGAATAAGGAACGAAGGAAAGAATGAATGAAAAGGAAAAAGGAAATGGAAGACGTGAAAACGAGCCGCGCTTTTCAAAATGGGTCAGTGGGGTTGTCGGGTTGTTCGTTCGGTGTTCGTCCTATAAGCTTTTTTTACTTTTCCGTTGGAGGGAAGAATGAATAATATGAAGAATCTTCGGCAATAAATCGCAATCAATTTCGTGTCTCAACCACAGTTTCCTCTACACTTTTCTTTTCTTCTCTTTTCTTTTCTTTTCTTTTCTTTTCTTTTTTTTTTTTTTTTTTTTTTCTGCTCACCCGCTCATTTTCGTGAGTCGGTTAATGACGGGACTATCCCACAAATGAAACCTCCGGAGAGCTCTCTATTTTCATTTTCTGTTCCTACATCTTTGACAAGTCTAAAGCTCCCGTGATATAACAGAAGCTATTAACGCCCCATTTTCATCATTCATACTTTACTTAATACTATCATCTCAACAAGCTTTGCGCTAGACATCAGACAGAAATCATCATGGCTTCAGAATTTGGACACCTTCCTCATCTCTTGAATACTAATTATAAGCAAATCATTCGAGATTGGCTTGCAGAGGACTGCCCGTCGTTCGACTATGGAGGTTTCGTAGTTGGCGAGGAAGAAGCCGAAGCGAAGCTGCTCGGAAAATCGCCGGCACAACAATTCTTTCCCCCAATCCTGTTCAAGTATTCGAAAATTTTGAGTTTCGACAAATAATTCTAACGAGCCTTCTGTACAGGGTGTTCTAGCCGGCGTTCCCTTCTTCGACGAAGTCTTTGCGCAGCTCGACTGCACGTACGTTTCCCGCGTCCGATATCTAAGGCGCAGCGCAAAAGACTAACACCCATACCTTACAGCGTCGAATGGCACATGAAAGAAGGCGAGACCTTCGAGCCAGTCAAGACTGTCGCTACGGTCCGCGGCCCCACGCGAAAGCTCCTGCTCGGCGAGCGAGTAGCCTTAAACACTCTTGCGCGTGCTCTGGGATCGCAACAAAGTCGCGAAACATGCTGCAACTCGTTCGGAAGGCCGGGTACAAGGGCATCCTCGCTGGCACGAGGAAACGACGCCGGGCTTCAGGCTGGTAGAGAAGTACGGCATGCAGGTCGGCGCGTCGACCAGCATAGGTACGACCTTAGTAGCATGATCATGCTAAAGGATAATCACATTTGGTCAAAGGGTAAGTCATTATTTACTCTCGATCATCCTCAAATGCATACGAGATATCTATAGGGCAGCCTAAAAAGAAGTTTGAAGCGATCTTTAGGGTGTCTTTAAGGAAACTTTACTTTTTCTTCTAGATATGTTTGATGCGCGGTAACCACTACTTGAACGTATGCTGTGTGCGCACTGTATACATACTATATACACAAAATATGCACACTATGCACGTACTGTTTACCCAAACTATATATAATATACGCAAATAGTGCAGACATATACCACTACAAACAAAAAAAAAAATCTTTTTCAATTCATTTCCTTCATGAAATTATTCACTAACTTTGACCAACAGGCTCAATAACCAACGCCGTCCATGCTGCCCGCGCCGTTGGCGGCTTCGCTCTGAAATCGAAGTAGAAGTACAATCCGAAGCCGAAGCCGAGGAAGCCATCAAGGCCGGCGCCGACATTGTCATGCTTGACAACTTCAGCAGCGACGGATTGAAGGTGGCTGCTGCGAGTCTGAAGCAGCGCTGGCACCAAAGGAACGTCTTGCTAGAATGCAGCGGCGGCCTGACGCCAGATAACGTCGAGCAGTATATCAGCAACGATATCGACATATACTCGACGAGTTCAATCCACCAGAGCGTTCAGCATGTGGATTTCAGCTTGAAGCTGCCGAAGCCGGGAAAGCAGTAATTTATTAAGAATTTGTGTAATAATAATAATTCATTTCTTGAACAATTTTTTCAGGGAATCCCAATTAGCTTTCAAGCAGCCCTTGCGTATATACTCAACATGCGTAATAAATGTGTTTCTTTTTCTTTCTTTCTTTCTTTCCTTTTTTTTTTGTTCAACTCGGTCAATTCCTTGAAAAAGGACGTATCGTCGGTTAGTTCCCCGCATAATGAAATCGAGGGAAACCAAACCACACGGGGGGTATAAGTGGTCTTCAGCCCATCCGTCAAATTTGTTGAGCTATTCTCTTTCCTTTGAGAAAGGTTGAGATTCAAAATGCGTATGTTGTTTATACCAACATCCAACAAAGATCATTGTCATCCGGATCCGGTGAAATATACATCCGAAATTGGCCTATACCATTTGGACAGCGTCAATCTGTACAAAGAATTTCATGGATCATGTTCATGAATTCAGCTCAGCTCACCAAGAGCCTTGGTTGAACCTTGTTTTGCATGCATGCGGGGAAAGCATCGGAGCTCTTAACTTTCTCAACTGGCAAAACCCCGCATCATCTTTTTGCCTAGAGTCCAATAAACGAAAGCTATAGCTTCCCTGGTTCACGGAATGTGCGAGATATTCAATGACACCTGCGACGGAACAAGCGAAAGCTGAAGACGGTCTTTTTTCCTAATATTAGTGGGAGTGGTTGGGGCGAGTAAACACAGCCATCCGCCATGAAGATGTCAATAATGAGGGGAAGGATTGACAACGGACATCAAAGCACGAGTATGAGAAGCGGATGGTAGTATTTAAACGACCGCAAATACCAGCTCTTTGAATCTGCTTTCTTGAGAGACCAAGCTCCCATTCACATCTTTCAAAAGAAACCACTCGACTCGTTACACAAATCCCAAGCAAAACCACCCTTTTAAACAAACACAAACAAAAGACATATACGAACCATGGCCACCGCCGTAAGTACCCGCAAGAGGTACATCCTTACTCCGGCAAAGGCAAATACCTCGCCGCCTCGAACTCCCAACTAAACGCAACGCTCTCCATGATCGAAGGCGTGAACCCGCCCACGCCACTATCAGAGTGGTTCTTCACGCAGTCGCCCGGAGACCGCAGCCTGTACCGCATCCACACCGTCGCGGGGGGTACGAACTTCTCCCTCGACGTCGTCAACGACGCGGGAGCGAGCGGCAGCGTGAAGCTGCAGATGGCAGCTACGGGGATTACTCGGGCCAGTTCTGGCGATTGGATCCGTGGAAGGAAGGGGATAAGGACGCCGGGTTGAAGCTTACGAATACGTTTACGGGTCCCGGGAAGCATTTGGATGTTTATAGTGATTCTTTGGAGGCGCACC
This sequence comes from Pezizomycotina sp. ARF18, assembly GCA_002224055.1. NCBI lineage: Eukaryota > Fungi > Ascomycota > Pezizomycotina sp. ARF18. Next base: position 125,097 of record AZLU01000084.1, on the reverse strand, counting down.
TTGCGGATGGTGATCATATGGGGCAGCATTGGATTCTTGTCGAGTCGTCTTAGTCGGGAGGACGCGCCTTTGATAGCTCTGCTGAAGGGTTAGCGCGATATATATAATGTAGTATACAGTATTAGATAACTACACTTTCAGATTTCATCGTAGGACTACTTAGAATATCTATCAGTATCACTACCAAGACACCATTCGGCTTAGCTAAATTAAGTTATAAGAGAATGAATTTGAAAAAATTCACTTACCTTCATGCAAACATAACACCGTGAACTTTTCGTAGTATCTCAAAGGCATATTGCAGGCTACAAGTGATATAATATTAATTAGAGAATACAGTGCTGCTGCTGCTTGTATATTAAAAGTACGGTGATGTGATACAAGAAATAAACAAAGAAACGACGCTTTAACAATCAGACGCACGAGTATCTAACACAACAGAGGAATCCAACCACATTACGACAAAGACCTATAGCTTTCGAAGCCAATGATAGGACAGAGGGTCCAGGTTTGTGAAGGGAACATGAACAATAAGGATATTTCAGAAAACCAATTTTCAAAATCGCCATAGTAGGGTGTTATGGCTTCAAGAAAGGTAAGATAGGAGGGATAAGATGAGGGAGGAAAAAATGTATTGCTTTTAGATATTAGACGGTTTCAACGTAATTGCTAGGAATATTCCAGTCCTCGAGCCAATTTGGCCAGTCCACCAGTCCTGTACGACAAAGGTTTTGTAAGCAAAGCTCTTAAGAGAAAGCACAAACACGAGGAAAAGAAAGAGTAGCTTACATTCTTCGAATCAGTCTTCTTGAGAATGGTATAACGTCTCCCTTCTTAAAGCCTAGGTCTCCAGGTTGATCTGTGCGAACAGGCTTAGTGAGCAAGATAGCTTCAGGTACTAGGCGCGCAAGAGATATATCATAACTTACCTGCGTCAAATGTGAACAAGGCAACCGCTTGATCGCTGCGCAGTGGCGGCCCTGGAGGCAATGTAGATGATCTTTTTACGGAACTGAATTGGGGCTTTTCGGACATCGGACGCTTAGGAGCCGGGGAACCTATTTGCAAAAGAGGAACCTCATTGTGAGTAATTTTTAGAAGACACAGTATACATTAATAGTTTCCTTACTTTCCATCTCCGCCGATTCGAACTGCATAGTCCTCCTGTTCGGGTTCTCATTGTAAAGATTACGGTCGTAAACGTCATCCTGCCACGTAGAAGACCTCTGCGGGCGGCGGACATCGTCGCGCGGTCCTCGCCCATGGCGTGGCCGCGGTTGCCTTGCCAGATGTTATCGTCGTGGTTGTCATCGTAAATGGGACGTCGTTGTACATGTCATCTCCGAATTCGGAGCCCTTGAATACCCGCGAGTTGAGCACACGCATGAGACTATCTGCTTCAGGCGGCGGAGGAATCGAACCGCTCAGGAGCTGCTGCGCTTTTACGTCGGCGTGGTAGAGCTTCTTGTTTGCATCCTTGCGCTCGATGATTACCGACCTTCAAGGGATACACCGGCGAAGAGACCCTTGGTTTTGCTATTGAGAAAAGAAAATTTCTGTCAATATATATAAATGACTTGTACTGCTTTGTATGAGTAGCTTGGTTGAGCTGGCCGAGCTTACCTGTACGAGAAAATACCCGCGACACCTTTCAAGCTTGCTGCGCCACTCGCTTCAGCATTTCTGCCGACGGGGCCGGCAGCAATGGAAACGTTGCCACCGAGCGTTACACTTCCGGCCGATGAGAAGGTCTTCACGGCAGAAGAATCGTTAAGAATCATGACGAAGTCCGTCAGTTCGGCACCAATCTGACCTCCGAAGCCGGCACTGTACAAAAAGTTTTCGCAGTCAGTGCCTGTAGAGCTTAGAAAAAAGATCGCTCATAAAAAGCTACTACAAGCAGCGGCTCGAAGCAAAATGATTCTACATACCCAGCCGTGGCGATAGCCGATGGAGCAGACCAGTCTGTCGCGTACGTTAGCAATCCGCAAAGGTTAAGCGCACGATAAGGGATCGGTGGGAGGGGAAATTTTTCGGCTTACTTCCATCCGGAAGGCGGGCGATGATGAGTCCGGAGCCAACTCTGCCAGAGAAAAGGAATCCAGCCTTGAGGACGGTAATGACGCGAGGCCCTACGGAAATTTCACAATAGAATAGAATTAGAACCCTTTTACTCTTCAAAGATCTGAAACGTGGGCGAACGGTGCGAGCTTCTTCTAACCTTTGCGCTGGCCAACACCGACGGAGGTATTATCTTATCTGGGCCGAAAGCTTGCTTTGGGTCGATGAAAGAAGCAAGGACTCTGCTTCTTTCTCGCATTCGCCTGTAGAACAAATGAAAACCAACGTTAGCAAAGGAGGAGCGGCTAATTTTTGAATGGCTGTCAAAGCGAGCAAGATCCTCCAAACTTACTTTTAAGGCTGGCGGGAAGCGGGTTATTGATGCCCATGGCTGAAGATCCAAGTAAATGGTAAAGTAGAACGTGGTACTGTGTAGGTTCTTGCGAAGACAATATAGACACGGAAGAAGTAAGGTAAGGAGGATTGGACTTCAGCTACTTGGCCGTTAGGAGCGAGAGAGATAAAAAAAATAGGTAGCAGAAGGGAAAAAGGTAATCGTCACGTCTGAAGATGTTTTCTTTAAGAAAGACAAAAATTGGGATCAGATGCAAAGTGAGCAATTTTTGTACGAGTAAGAGAAGACCCTGTCAAGTTCCTTTTACTCCTTCCTTACTTAACCGTTTCCCTACACCTAGTGAATTCTATCCAACCCCTGGAAATAAGTAAGTATGTAGGTAAGAATGGGGCGTTGATGGTTTTTTCTTTTCAATGGAGAGGAGGAGGGGAGAGAGAACAAAGATGGGCGGCTACAAAAAGGATAAAATAATGGGCCGGTTTGGTGGGTCGCCAATCAGCTACCGACAGTTGCGAGGAGGGCTAAGCTGTCTGTGGAAGGGAGAAGAGAAGAGACAATTGACAATCAGCGCCACGATGAATTCGTCGTCTTCAAAGAGTTTTGGCTCTCACGATTTATCCCACACCAAAAAAATAATAATCATATACGAAAGCGCTTACAAAAAAGAATCAAACAGAAACAAAACAGAATACTCGCTTGACTTGATCTTCTTGCACGGTATATCCCATATACGCCTCCTTATTTATACATTCTTCAAGGCCGCTGAGGAAATCTAGAAAAAAAAAGGGGGGGAATAAGATATAGTCACTATTGGATTATTGATCCAATGACGAATAACGTCCCTAACCTACGTCGAGACTCTTTAGCGAGTCGTCCGAGCTCTATCCGCCGATGGCTTTTTATGCCAAGTACTTGGGTCACGGATCCGTTCGGCAAAGGAGTAATCGATCGTTGCTCCTAACCTCTTTCAAGCTTTCTTGAAGAATCTCCAAAATTCAAATATGCAGGAAATATAGCAGTATATACCAATCACATCGAAATATTTCTTATATATATGCTACTACTGTTATATTTTGGCCAAAAGTAGGTCATGTCTCGTTACGTCCCAAAAACTTTCCCCTAAAATAATCACAAAAACGCCTTTGGAAAGAGAAAGAGAAAAGAGAAGAAAAGGGCGAAAAAACTATCAAAGCAAATAAGCATGGAAGTAGACAAGGACGCCGATGTGTCCTTATAATGATGGTGGCTAAATATGGAAGGAATGAATGAATCCTGAACGAAAATGTCTGAAAAAAAAGAGAAAATGCCAATATGCAAAGACCGCCAAAGCAACACTTCCCCCAAAAAAAAAAAAAAAAAAAAAAAAAAAAAATAACTACGTTGAGATTAGGAGGAAATAAACAAATAAATAAACGAATAAAACTCTGTAGGAGACGTAAGGTAAAGGTTGTCTGGTGAAGTAGACCGATGCTTACCAAACCATATTCCATTGACCCTCTACAGGGCAAAGAATTTGCTTATAGGTCTAATAGACAAGACACCGATTAAAATAGTAAGAAGGAAAGGAATAAGGAGAAAAAAAATGTTGCTTTGATTCAAATGCAAATGAAGGTGGCCCAATGCTCATTTTCATGAGACCGTCATGGGTATCTTGCATGTTCCAGAGCGTTTCTGGCCGTTTCCGGGCCATACGCAATGGGGGACGCTAAAGGGCTTTGGAAACCCCTGGAGAAACCGCACGGCGCTTAGGAGCCGTTGGCTGCGGTTCGAACCGAGAATCTTCGGTGGTGCTTGTACCTGCGGGTAAAGAAAATGTGTAAGCAGATTATATTACAGCTCAGGAAACCTGGTTTAACATGGGCAGTTAAAAAGAAAAGAAGAAAAAAAAAAAAAAAAAGGGGGGGGGGGTGTGGTTACGCACGTCTTCGTTTAAGCCTTCGGACCTCCGGACTGTTCCACGAAGAATTGACAGGGAATTAACGATAGAATCTGAGCCCATCTAGAGAGGTAAATGATTAGCGAGCAATGCTTCCATTCAGCGTACGTCTTGTAGAATTTACCAGAACTTACCACATATCTCCGTCCGGGTTCATTTTCAGACCGGAAGAAAGCTGGTGGGCTTGAGGATTCTATCGAGTCCCAGAATCCAGAATTCCGCTGGCTTGCTTCTTGAACGAAATCGCCTTTGCATCCTTTTCAGAAGTATCATCCAGAGTGTCGTCCTGCAGGTTAAACATAAGATCGTTGTTGGTCGGAGTAGAGGTGTAATCGGTGTTATAGGAAGATCATCATCTTCCCTCAACTGTCGCGTGATCTCGGCTTCCCGCCGAAGTTCAGTATCTACTGGTGCGGACTCTTCTTGTAAGGCCGCCTTGATCCTTTGGAATGCTTCGGTTTGGGAGGAGGTTTCTCTGCGGGTCACGGGCCGCTTTACGGCATCAGTTTCCTGGTGAGCTTTCTCCTCCTCTTCGGCCTCAAACATTACTTGCTTCATGGCCTGACTGAGGGAGTCCCTCCGCCTGGGCTGCCAAATCGCCCAACTGCTTGCCAAAATATCCACCACCGCCGTTCCCATTACCATTCCTCCCGTCAGTTGAAATAGGCGCGTAGTCGGCGCTGGAGAAGGTAGGGACGAATTTGACGCGGAGGTAGAGCTCGAGTGCTGCGGCTGCGATCTGGCACCACCGCCGCCGAGCCTAAGGCTGTGGCGCGGCGCATGAGGGAGCCGAGTCCCGGTGGGGTTCGATAGTATCATCGAGTGTCGTGCGGAAGAGGATTGGACTCGAGATCCAGCTCGTCGTCGAAACCGGCCTCGGAGGAACTGTCGCTGTCGTCACCGGATGCGCCGTGTCCATCAACGACATAGACCCGAGCGAGCTAAACCACCATTCGTGCGATGGGAGAGTCGAGTCCGCGTCTGGGATAGGGAAAGAGTTCGGAGTGAAGAGGGAAGAATCGGGTGATTCTGCCAGGGTCGAGTGTGCAAGGATGTTACAGGCTCTGGCAAAGTCGAGGCGAGGTCGGCGGGCGATGGAGTACGGACCCAGAGAAGGATCCAGAATTGGGTGTGAGGTTGGATGCGAGCGGGCATTTGTAGTTGCAGGCGAGTTGAGAGAGCAGGCCGGCGAGGGTGAATGGTGCAGACAACGCACTCATCAGCTGCGCTGATGCCTTCCTGCTATTTGCATCTGCTACCGCCTGCGCATCATGATTATCCGCGCAGGAGCATTGCCCTTCCGAGCTTCCGTGTTTGACTTTGCCAGCTGCGTTGAGAGGGTGATTTGGTGGGAGGCAGTGAGAGGGTTATCGAGCGTCTGGATTTATGGACGACGAGGAGAGTCGAGGAAACATTCCACCGAGCCTGTACTTTTGTTCGATTGTTTGGCGGCGTCTTCTTCCATATTGGGCGCTTAATACGAAATGGTTCCTTCGAAATCCAGGAGCTGGAGAGTTTCAGCCCATGTGCAGAGAAAATGGCCAAGGAGTTTTCGAAGAAAGTGGAAATTTGGCAAGGGAAGCTCGATCGACGACGGACCTTATAATGCCTTCGATTTACCATAGAAAAACAGAAGGGAAAAAAAAAAAGAATATAGATGAAAGAACTATGGGAAAAAACGTTGGAATCAAAAATCGGTATAAATGTATATGTACTGCCTACCTCCCTCGCGACTGTAAACAAAACAGAAGAGGAGGGGGGTATAAGACTCGCTGCTACTGATAAGAAAGAAAAAAAAAAAAAAAAAGTAATAAAGTACTGTACATACTTATAGTAGTAGTAGTAGTAGCAATAAAGAAGTATTTTAAAATGAAGGCAGGGTCCCCGGAGATGGGTTTCTAGGTAGCAGCAGTTAAGAAAATATACACTCCGCAAAAAAATAAATAAAATAAAGTAATTAATTATTAATTAATTAATTAATTAATTAATATAGGGAATTTTGATGAGACACTCATTATGATTTCGGTTCGTCATCTCTCTCTCCCTCATCCACACAGCAACAGCAGGGAAGTTACTTGGAAATGGAATGCTTTTGGGGCCAAGTTTTTTAGCTGGCTTTTCTGCTTCAACTTGCCCTCTTTGGAGTGGGGAGTAATGAGAAGAGGAAGAGGAAGAAGAAATCGATAATATAATAGAAGGGAGCGTTTTGGATATTTGCTTAAACAATAAAGAGTGTTTCGATTTGCCAACAAAAAAACCCTGCTTTTCTTCGCTTGCCAGGTCGTGCATATCACAGACACGTGTTTATACCTAAATGGGACTAGCTTGTTGCGTCCCTTGCGGACATTTTTATTGGACAATCAAGCGATCCGCCATCTGTAAATTTAAAAAGTTCGAGAAGCAGTCATCTTATATCTCAAAAACTCCTTGTCTAAAATCCAAAGTAATTATGGTAATTTATAACATTTCGATATATCCCGCCACCAATCCCCCTCATCTCAAACTCCTCTGATATTTTTGTCCGCGCTGCCTGTGAGCATACCGTGAAGATGCAGGGCTTTAACATGGGCAGGTACGTCATCTCGATTCCTCTGCGACCGCCCTACCACTTTCAACGCAGCTCTCTCTCTCTAACGCAACAACGCTCGGTTACTCATTTATAGGTATATCCCCCCGACGTGGATCCGTCGAAGCGAAACTGGAACAAAAACGCTGAAAGACCCACCACCTGGGTAACCGTGCTTCGAAGCTTAAATCGGAAGGCTTCCTCACCGTCCGTTTCGAAGCGCCGTTCGCCATCCAATGCAACCACTGCGGGAACTTTATCGCACAGGGTGTCCGCTTCAACGCCGAGAAAAGGAAGATTGGGCAATACTACACGACGCCGATACTCTCGTTCCGGGTGAAGCACTCGGTATGCAACAACTATATAGAGATACACACGGACCCCAAGAACTTCCAGTACAAGGTTGTCTATGGCGGCAAGAAGAAGGCGGAGAACGAATCGAAGCCGGAGGAGCAAGGAGTTGTTAAAGTGAAAGTGCGAGGAAACTATTGCGAGAGATATATACAGGGAGAGGCAATTGGTGATCTAACTTGTACGAACGATTCATACAGACCCTGCCGAAGTTGCGCGCCTGGAGAACCATTCGCACAGGTCGAGCAGAAGCAAGCCGATAACTCGCAGAAAGCGCAACATGCAAAGAGAATAGCAGAGCTTTACAGCGTTGCAGACAGGCAATGGCATGATCCTTATAGCCGCTCACAAGGGATACGCAGGACATTTCGAGTAAGATATAGCACGATTTAGTTGAATGTTTTTTTTTTTTTTTTTTTTCAAATCCTTAGAATAATGGTGTAACGGTTTCTGTGTAGAACGACAGAAGGTTACGACATGCGCACGATGCAAGAACGCGCAACCTTCGGAACAGACACAGCCTTCATATACCTCTGCTAGCAGAGTCCGCTGAAGACGAGCGAAAGGCCAAACTAGTCATATTTCAAGAAAAGAAGCACGAGATGGATGTCCTCGCGGCCCGCGCACGGCCTTTGTTCACGGGATCGGTCGGCGATGAACCGATACCGAGACGAGACCCGACAACGAATAAGAGACTATCGAGGACGGAGATCAAGAAGCTGCAGCTACAAAAGGAGATACGCAGGTCGACGAGGGTGCAGATGGATCCTTTCATAAGCGGTATCGAAGCTTTACCACGGTCATCCGGCGGTATGGGATTCATCGACTGGCGAAAAAAAAAGACGAGTAGGAAGAGAAAGAGGTTGGAAACAGAGGACGGCCGCGACCAAGAAAATGCTAAGACGCTTGATGTCAATGCGGAGGGCGAAAGTGACGATGCAGCATCATCGCAATCGGATGCAGATATGGACGATGAAGGCGATGAGGAAGACTGGGAGACGGAATCTGAAGGCGACGCGGAAGACGCAGACGGAGACACGAGCAAATGTCCCGATGCTAAAACTGAGAATGCCGAAGCACCAAAAATGGAGGCGAAGAGCCCTCTGGCAAGCGGGCTTAGCCTAGTAGACTATGCTTCCGACTCGGACTAACATTACGAGTCTACTATATTTCTACGGAGGCCATTATTATTGTTCTCGACGTCAATTGTTTTTTTCATGCTAGCGATTCTCACGAACTTGATAACTGAAAATTGAATTTTGTAAATTAGCAACATGCATTGATACAAGCAGACAATACGATTTTTGGGGACACCAGATCGCAGATATCCGATAACTTTTGATAATAATCACTTAATCGCACTAGGCTTCCTTCCGAGTAATGGAAGGTCTAGGTCCTACTAGAGCAAAGAACATGCACAGAGACAAAATTTTTCCGAACAAGCATGCAACTGTTATACCAGCTAGTATTTTTTTTATGCGAAGCCAGCACATCAATCCACACGGTTGGGAAGGGTCAAGCGAAAAATGATATTCATCGATTACCGTTTTAACTGAAAAGAGAATGAGACTTCTTGAAAAGGTCGAAATTCGTCCCATGTTATACTTAGCAAGTGTTTAGGTTCGTGCTTGACAATCTTCGTGATATACTGACGGTGTATCGGTTTTTTTTTTTTTTTTCTTTTTTTTTAACCTCCCAAGACTAATCTTCGGCAATTCACCGCCGTTCTCTTCCATTATTATCTATTGACTATGACACAGAGAGCAAGCAGCAAAATAGTATACGCTGCATTAGATGCATGTTGCCTTTATACCTAGCCATGGCGCCACTATATACCTCTTATATGAGAATAAGAAAAGCTGAAGCACCTTTATAAGAGAAGAAGAAAAACTGAAGCCTACTTTTGAAATTAAAAAGGGAAGAAGGGGAGCTGGTCGAACTCTCTTACCATCCTTCTAGCCGACTTCGCTCTTTCGGCAAAGGCAGCCTTGACTTTTTTTATTATAATGAAATATAAAATCCTGTAATCAATATAGAATATTGAAGTAGAGATAAGGTAAATATCATCGCAGAGATATTTATACTGTACACTTTTAATACTACGATTATAGTATTTACATACAGAAGTATACTTTCTGCTTTCTTGACAAGGTCCACTGGTGATTCCTGCCTTGTACTATAAACGTTTATTCCGTTCGTTTGCTGTGACACATTTCTCGTGTTTAAAAGCGAAAAAAAGAAAAAGGTAAAAAGTTGAGAAGAGCCTTGATTTATTCTGTGACGGAAGAAAAGGAACTCAGACAGTCACCAGCCAAAATAAAAATAACAAAAAGGAGAAAAAGAAAGAAGAAAGAAAGAAAAAGAAGGAAGAAGAATTAGCCTTTTCAAAAAAATTTTTTTTTTTTTTTTCCATTTGAATTCTTTTTTATTTTATTTTTTATTTTCCATCTTAACATCACCCCCAACCTTCTTCGCTCTCCAACCCCATCATCCACATCATACCTCTTTTTTTTTTTTTTTAATTCTTTAACCTATAATAACCAACACCTTCTACGCCTAACTATCGCCAGATCCTATGTCGACTTGATACTCTCTTACAATAATCGTGTATAGGACATATATCTGTTTTTTTCTTCTCGTACTGCAAAATAAGAAATATAAAAGAAAGGTAATGACTAATGTGGACGAAGGCGTTCAGAGATCAAGCCTGCCCTTTTTTTCGTGTCTTCTCTTCACCCCACCACCGCCGCAAACAGTTACAAAACCCCTTGATTTTTCCCTCCAAGTCCTAGACCTTTTACGCAGCCTTCTCCGTGTTCCACCGAATATCCTTTTCTCCCCTTCTTCCCCTCCCATCATTCTGTACTTCAAGAACCCAATCAAGCTTCTCTTTGTCTCTTTCTTTTCTCTCGTGATCTAGCGTGATACTGATTTTGAAAAAGCTTACTTGAGTTGTGCAGTTCCTGTCTATCGCTCTCAAACTCGTTGTCCGTCGTTTTCTTCGGCAAACTAAATTATCGCCAATCCTCCGATAACCACTAGCAGCCGGAACAACACCAGAATCCCACGGAAAGAAACAACAGAGATCATCTAAAGCTTTCCAATTCGAAGGGGCGCACTTCAGCATTCTGCGGATTATCTCTCCTCTTTTTTTCTCTTTTTGACAAACTTTCGCTGAGCGTTGGCCTCCTTTCGTGGATGGCGGTTAGGTTTGGCTTTCGTGCTTGAGCTTCATCAAGTATTTCGGAAGCACGATCCTTCCCGTCCTTTCTACATCCTGGCTGGCAACCCAACTACCATCTTATGGAGCTAAGATCCCGCAGGAATCCAAGTTCAGCGCAAGCATCGATATCACCCAGGTCCGCACCCGCCTCTTCAATCTCACCCACATCCCCACAACAACAACAACAACAACAACAACAACAACAACACAGTAATCAGCCCAGGTAGATAAGACACGCTCTTTCTCCTTTTTATCCGTCTTCAATTTATATATGTTGTCGTATTTACATCATCCCCCCCTCTCCCCTGCTGAACAACGCAAAGGCTTTTTTGGATACGCTTGATATCTTTCTCGCTATTTCGCCTTTGCTTTCTGTTATCTATAATTGCATTGTACTCACGGCGTCGTGATTTCAACATATTTCACGCTGAGCAAGACCCTGGGAAGCTGTCATACAATAAATGTGACTTGCACTTTTTTCCCTCTTTCTTTCTTTCTTTCTTTTCTTTTTCTCTAAACTTATTTTTCCGGTCCTGTGCTTCCAAATAGCGTAATTTTTAACTGTGCACTTTTCTTTTTTTTCTTATTTTCTTTTCAACTCTTTTATTTGTTCAACAGCTTCCTTAAATAGTTCGTTCCCCTTTTGAAACTCCAACAAAACTCCCAATTCCCCCTCAGCCTGTCATCATCCAACATCACAAAAGCTTTGCACCACCATCCAGCCCCACTATAACCTTTTTTCTTTTTTCTTTTTTTTTTTTGGAACGAGTGCTCATGCCTTCTCGTAGAGTCGCCAGCTCTTCCGCGAGTCACGCTTCGAATCCTCAAGCCTCTTCACCTCTTTCCTCAACAGCAACCTCTTCTCGAAGAACGCGGAAGCGAAAGACTCCACCGGCGAACTCAGACCAGATCGACTCTCCAGATCGACAAATTCTCCCAAAAAGAACTCGTACATCGGCTAAACAAGCATCACCGACTTCCATTTCGACTCGACGCTCTTCAAGATTCCAAGAAGATATCGAGATGTCTGGAGAAAGGTGGGAAATCAAGAGCCTGTTTTAGTTTGGTTCTTTTTTGGGACGTTTGGTGAATTGACACTAATTGTTCATATGGTGGCTTTAGACCTGCGGGTGAACCAAGTTCTGCAACCGAGACTCCCTCTCAATCCACATCTGCTCCACGTAAACAAAGCCGAACTAAAAAGCAGGGACAGCAGTCGACAAGACGTCGAAATAGTTCTAATCCCGAACCAAAACAAGATGCTGCTGCAATTGCCGGAAGTTCCTCTACACCGTCTACTAGATCAAGTCGTAGGAAGGATAAGGAAGCTGCCGATCAGGATGTGCAAATGAGCAACACAAAGGCAGACAAGGAGCCCGCGACTCCTCCCGGCTGTACCGAGGATGAGGATGCCGTAGACGACGATGAGGAGATGGATCATGCTGGAAACGAAAACCAGGATAATGACGAAGAAATGGAGCAGGATGGCAACGAAGAGTACGACCGCGAAGGAGAAGATGACGAGGATGAGCCATACGACGGCGAATTTGGTGGCCAGGGTGGATTAACGAGCACTCTTCGAGCTCTGACTGGAATCTTATCTGGAGTTTCGGGAAGACTTAGGGAGATTCTCAATAACCTTCGGAACAAGGACGATGTGACCGTACAAATGATTGCACTGCAGGATCTTGCGGAGATCCTTCTGGTGTCAACGGAGGAGAACCTCTCTGGTCATTTTTCTACGATCAATTTGTCAAAGAGCTTGTGGCATTGATGAGTGAACCGGATGCGTATGGAAACGAGAACCCTGAGCTTATGCTTTTGGCTTGCCGCTGCATTGCCAATTTGATGGAAGCCCTCCCTGCGGCGACTGCGAACGTGGTGTACGGCGGTGCCGTGCCAGTTCTCTGCGCCAAGCTCTTGGAGATACAATATATTGATTTGGCTGAACAAGCACTTAGTGTAAGAGATTGACCCATGATTCACTGACTAGGTTCTCCTTTTCTAACTAACAGCAATCAACTTTATAGACACTAGAAAAGATATCTATCGAATATCCGACGTCTATCGTTCGAGAAGGTGGCCTTAGCGCTTGTTTAAATTTCCTCGACTTTTTCTCGACCAATGTGCAGAGGACTGCTGTCCTTACGGCTGCCAATTGCTGCAGAAATATACCGGAAGATACGTTTTCTACTGTTCGCGATGTGATGCCGGTGCTTCTCAATGTCCTCAGCAGTAGCGACCAAAAGGTTGTGGAGCAGGGTTGCCTCTGTGTAGCCCGTATTGTCGAAAGCTTTAGACATGCACCGGAGAAGCTGGAACAGTTGGTATCGAAGGATCTCTTGCGCGCCATACTCCAGTTGCTCCTTCCCGGCACCACGAATCTTGTTGGCCCTCACATTCACACGCAGTTCATACGCGTTCTTAGCATCATCGCAAGGTCGAGCCCCAACCTTTCTGCGGAGATGTTCCGAATGAACATCACCGACACGCTCTATCAAATCCTAACAGGTGTCTCCCCGCCTTCGGAAAGTGAAGATGCTGCTTTGAAAATTGACCGTGTCATGATAATGCAAGCCTTGATACATCGCCCAAAGGAGCAAGTCTATGAAACTTTGAACGTAATCTGCGAGCTTCTGCCAGGATTACCATCAGGTAAGGTTTCCCCTAAATATATCTCTGCGGTGCTTTCTTGGAACGCTGCTAATATCTGATCTCTTGTTCTCACTAGATGGAATGTTCGATGTCACACCAACATCGGAGCAAACTACCTCGAAGCCTACCAAGCCGTCCTCCAATGAGCAACGGATCAAGCTCTTGGAAGGTTGTAAGCCGGAGCTCAAAAGATTTGCATCGATTCTCTTGCCAACACTTACAGACACATTCTCAAGCACCGTCAACCTAAACGTTCGGCAGAAAGTTCTCAATGCGCAGCTTAAGATGATCACCAACCTCGAAGTAGAGATCCTCCAAGAAGCGTTGACTAACGTTCAGTTTGCTTCGTATCTTGCTTCCATTCTCTCTCAACAGGATCATCCAACGCTCGTTATTGGTGCGCTACAGGCCGCTGAGTTGCTCTTACGACGTCTGCCGGATATTTATCGATACCATTTCCACCGTGAAGGCGTAATATCGGAGATAGAAAAGCTTGCTACTAATAGCGAGGAGCCGACGAAGATAGATGAGGACGAGGGGAGGAAGAAGACGATGAAGAGGAAGCTCATCCCAAAGCAGAGGAGTCGCCTGAAGCCTCGGAAACGAACAACGAAAGCGAAGAGGTTGCGCAGGATAATGATAATGAATCTCAGGCATCGCATAATAGCGAGGATCAAGATAGTTCGAGCTCGAGCTCCGCTCCTCCTCCGATTCAGCGCCGCGACCTCCCCTTTCAAGTATTGTCATGGATAACGAACAGTGGATCACTCTGAGGGCGCGAAAGTTCATGGAAATTCATGAACAGGACGAGACTGGTGCTATGAAGGCAGAGGCCGATGGCGTGCTTCACAATATCAAATCTCTAGTCTCTGAGTTAAAGTCTTCTTCAAACTTCGGTGATATATTCGAACGTCTATCGGCGTACTTCACTAGTAACAACTCACTCACCTCGATCTCCAGCTTCGAACTTTCCACTCGAAAATCGTAGATGGGCTATTGAATGCTTTGACACACAGCGATGGTAAGTCTCTTTTTGCAAAATATTAACAACCTTCATGCCCTTTCCCACTCTCATAGGTTCCAGGCTAATAAGCAGCAATTCTAGACAACAAGCGCGCAGAGATTCGAAGGGAGTTCCTGGAGGTTTTCATGAGCCACAAGCATAACTCCCTGATGAAGAGTCCCCGTTCACGATCCTCGTTCACAAATTACAAGACTTCTGAGCCGCTCAGAGCATTTTGAAGTTCACACTGTCCATAGTAGCAGTCTCGATAGTAGCAGAAGTAACGCTGCGTCTATGCTCGCAAAGCAGCTTCGTTTGAAACTTATTGCTGACGACGAGTCTGACATACCTCGTCCGTACCGTAACATCATGGTGTCGATTCACGCCATTGCGACCTTCAAAGCGTTGGATGACTATCTAAGGCCACGAATTAGCGCTTCCGATCAGCCCAGACCACGCCGTGAGCCCACAGGCCACTTGTCAAATGCGCTCGCTGCCTTCGCTGCCGCTGCCGGTATTTCTCCTCCGAATCAAAGCGGAACCCCAGCAACACCACCAGCTGCGTCCAAAAACAACGGCACTACCGTCCCTGATTCAGCCGCTAGCGGCGTTGGATCGTCGACATCGGCTGCTGCACCTGCAACCAGCACGACGACCCCCGCAACACCCTCAAAGCCAGCCCGGCCAACGAGAAGGAGGAGCTCGCGTACTAAGAGGCATCACGAGAACAACAATGGTACTCCTAGCTCTTCCGCCGCCACGACAACGACGAGAACCAAGAAGGACAGGGAGTCTCAAAAGGGCCGTAGTACTCAGAATACCAGCGCTGATGCCGATGCAAATGGAGGCGAGCAAAATACCGATCAGGAACAGCTGGAGTGCATGGACGAACGTCAAATGAGCGAACAGGAAGAAATGGAAGATATGAATGCTGTCCTCGAAGACTTGGACCAGGATATGCCAGATTCACCCCCGAGCGATCCGGAGCGGTCAATATGGAAGTCGCTGCGACCGGCAAGGTCACCGCTCGCAAGGAGGACGGCACCAGGATTGCTACACCTTCAAATACGCCCGGTAATCCTGCTTCCCGAGCCGCTGCTGCGTCGGCCCTAGCTGCTGCCGCTGCCGCTGCCGCGGCCGCGGCCGCCGCGAGTGCTGCGAGCACGCCTAGCAGGCCAATGTCCTATGCAGCGGCCGTCGCTACGCCTCAGGACTGGCACATTGAATTCAGCATTGGCGATAGGACAATTAGTAACGACACGACAATCTACGGGGCGGTTCATCAAGGAAATCCGATGACTCTGACCATCTTAACAGAAATGTGTGGTCTTCAGTATATCCGATCAAGTTCCGAAGGTACCCGGGCCCGCTCCGGCGGAGGGATCGCTTACGCCATCAATGGAGGTTTCGCAGGTTCTTTCAACGTCTCCGCTGTCGCTAGATAGCAACAAGACTGCTGGTCCAATTTTACAGCTTCTGAGTATATTGCATTCTTTGAATTCGAATCTCGACGACGTCTTTAGCGGCGATTTTGAGTCTCGGAAACCCCACCATCCTCTTGCGCTAAGTCAATTTGTCAACACTAAGCTCACCGCTAAGTTGAACCGCCAGCTTGAGGAGCCTTTGATCGTTGCTAGGTAAATTTGACACCTCGATCCTTAGTACTTCAATTATGCATCATTTTACTAACTTGAAATTTTAGTTCTTGTTTACCCGCCTGGACGGAGGATCTTGCACGATTCTACCCCTTCTTGTTCCCCTTTGAGACTAGGCACCTTTTCTTGCAATCTACCTCATTCGGCTACTCCAGGTCCATGACCAGATGGCAAAACACCCAGACCGGTAATGAAACTCGTCAGGACAGGCGCGATGATTCGCGTCCTTTCCTTGGAAGACTGCAGAGGCAAAAGGTCCGTATTTCAAGGAGCAGGATCCTAGAATCTGCTATTAAGGTCATGGAGCTCTACGGCGCATCTCCCAGTGTGCTTGAGGTCGAATACTTTGAGGAAGTTGGAACTGGTCTTGGCCCGACGCTGGAGTTCTACTCGAGCGTTTCAAAGGCATTTTCTAAGAGGAAGCTCAAGATGTGGAGAGATCACGATTCCTCCGCAGAAAGCGAGTATGCATTTGGCTCACAAGGATTGTTCCCGGCCCCGATGGACCCCATTATGGCGGACACCGATCAAGGACGAAAAGTGCTGCATTTATTCAAGATTCTCGGAAAGTTCGTTGCTCGGTCGATGCTAGACTCTAGGATCATAGATATATCGTTCAACCCAACCTTCTTCAGGACGAAGAATAGCCTGGACAGTGTTCCACCATCCCTCGGTGCCGTTAAAACTGTAGACAAGGACCTTGCGAATTCCCTGAAGGTTCTCAAAAAGTTTGCCGTTGCAAAGGAAACCATCGACGGAATCTTGGATCTATCTCAAGAAGAAAAGGAAGAGCAAATTGCCAACATCAGGATCGACGGAGCCAAGATTGAAGATCTAGGTTTAGACTTCACCCTCCCGGCTACCCCGACATTGAGCTCATCGAAAATGGGTCTCAAACCCACGTTACGATAGATAACGTTGGCAAATACGTCGACCGCGTAATCGATTTGACCCTCGGTAGTGGTGTACAGCAGCAGACGGATGCCTTCAGATCCGGTTTCTCGCAAGTTTTCCCTTACACCGCTCTACGCGCTTTTACTCCTGCTGAGCTTGTCATGCTTTTCGGTAAAGTTGATGAAGATTGGTCACTCGAAAGTCAGTTCATCCACATTGGACTTCCCCCCCTATCTTTTTGTCATTTCATCCACCCATGATGTAGCTTTAACTAACTTTTCAATTTTCATTTTCAACAGCTCTCACCGACTCCGTCAAGGCTGATCATGGTTTTAACATGGACAGCAAATCGGTCAAGAATCTTCTGCAGGCCATGAGTGAATTTACGTTGCAAGAACGACGCGAATTTTGCAGTTTGTGACTGGAAGTCCTAAATTGCCTATCGGAGGTACGTGATATATCTTTCATTAAACCCACCTCCCATTTTTTTTTCCCCAAAAATACATTACCCGTAGTGGTTCATCTCTAACGCAGGCCTTCGTCAACAGGATTCAAAAACCTCACACCCATGTTTACGGTTGTCTGCAAGCCCAGCGAGCCTCCCCTCGTATCCGACGACTATCTGCCTAGCGTAATGACTTGCGTCAATTACCTCAAGCTACCCGACTACACTTCCTTGGAAGTTTTACGTCAACGCCTCCACGTTGCGGTTAAAGAGGGCCAAGGCGCCTTCCATCTTTCTTAACAGAACACAACCAACCAGCGTTTACGGAAATTGGAAATATGTGCTGGAATGGTGGAAGTAAGGCGAAATGAAAATTGATTCATCGATCATTATTATCAACATAAAAAATAGTAATAAAAATCAAGAAACAAACAAAAATAAAGAAAAAAATTGGGTACTAGTATAGACTTTCTTAACAACGGAAGATACGTTATTATTATAACCAATTGCAGGCTCTATCACTCAACAGTAGGTCATTTTCTTTTCCTTTTTTTCCTTTTTTAACTCGGAATTGGTTTCTTTAGTTTCATTATGGTGGCTCCAAATGTCTGTATCTTAATTACTAGTTTTTTACGGTTTACATGTCTATTTTTCTCTCTGGAATGCAAAATCATGGGTTATCACTATCATTATCTCTTTATCGTTATATCTCTCCTATGAAACGTCTCCTTGGTTCGAAAATGTTTCTTGTCTCCTTTGTATACGCTACTTTTCTCCAACGTACCACCATGTGATCTTTAATTTTGATGCCTTCTCCTTGTTTAACGTATTGATTGTTTGTTGCCTTTTCATCTTCATCCCCATTATCACTACCTAATCGTCATTGTTACAGTGGGAGGAATATTATACAATAACTAGGTTGTTTCCTTTTATCCTATCCACGCTTTCACGGTTGGTTCAAATTATGAACTTTTAGGAATTGTTTCCATTGTCTCTTCTTGTCTCACCGAAGTACTTCCCTGCGTCGTATATTCATGTAGAAATATTTTTCTTTATCTGTTTTCTCGTCTCTTTCGTTTTTCGTTCAGAATAGGACGCCATTGGATCAAAATCAAACCAGTTAGTACTATTGAAGAAAAAGAAAATGCGATATAATATCATTTTTTCCTATCCCTGAAGTTTATTTCCTTTGTTAACATCTCCACCTCCCCACACAACTTCTACTCTTTAAAACCACCCAAAAATGATTTCCTTAATCATGATATCACCTTTTAATGCCTGTGACCTTTCCTCTAATACGCATAAAAAAGTACGTCACCCCCGAAAAGAACCTCGTGGTATTTGTTTTCCAATTTTACATCTTCACTATGTTGTCCTTCCTATTTACTTCCTTCCATTAGTCTTATAGCAAGTTAAAAAACCTGTCTACAACTAATTTGTAATAGTACCAGAGACAAAATGAGACTCGAATATCAAGAGTGAAAACCGAACTTCTTAAAAGACATGGTCGCACTCGAAGGTATTACTCTAGAGCGTACAAACTTGCCGTTCACTATGTTTGATAACATTCATGATTTAGATAGTCTGTTTAAATACCGTTATTGTAACAATTATATCATCAGTGCGAGATTTTCAGAAGAAGCGGCGTGTCGCCGAAGTCGCTAGCGGTGCATTCGTACTACACAAACGACCAATGCTTTCAATCAACAGAGCTTAGGTATCGTAAAAGGCTATAAGACATGACCCTTTAAAAGTTATATTCAATATAATTTACTAGGGATTAACACTATGATCTCGTATCGCGTATTATTTCTCTTGGATGCGGTGATGGTATGCACGTAGGATTTGGGGCGGCTTGAACATACTTCTTGGAATTTCGGATGTTCGGCGGTAAAAAATGTCAATAAATCGATAGGGCTGGGCTTTTAGGGAAAGTTGGGGAGAAGAGTGGAGAGAGCTCTCTATCACCCGCGTAAATCTGACGGGTTAGCATCGGCATTCAAAAGTAAAACGGCCATCCAAGGGACGTTTCTAGCTTCTTCTCCCCCACAAATTTCCCTCCGAATTCACTACGTTTAACAAAACCATCCTCCATCGTCCTCAAATTTGCCTGGAAGAAGCAGAATCAGGGCTTTCGGCGTTCAAGGATTGCTATCGGGAGCTTATTAACATTTTCCTTCGTGTTTGGTTTTGGGGAATTCAGAGTCTCTTTAAGGTTGCTTTTTTAAGTGACTAAAGTAAACGAAGACTAGGAGCTGCGTGAGACTACTGCCGCCCATTTCTGCCGCCCACGACCTTCCGATATACTCCTCTCCCTTCTCTCACCCACCCATAAGGAAAATCTCAAGTCTTCATCGAAGGATGTCGCTATCGCTACCGCTACGACGGCTCGCTCCACGCCTGAGCGCTGCAGCTCGGGTAAGTGCCGTTGCCGGAGCAAGGCCCGCGTGGTGGCCCATGGATGTCGCAGGTTCGCGTCGAAATCCGAGGAGGCTTCCGACATCGCAAAAGCAGAGATGAGAGGAGAGGCCGCCGCGCCGCCTTTACCGCGCCAGAAGCCTGGAGCCGATCGGTATGACCCATCGACATTGAAATGCTGCCACCCCCATGTTTAGTCGCAGGTCGCTTTGACCTTGCACGGAAGCACTTGCAACTCGATAGCAATATTAACTAACTTTTTTTTTTTTTTGGTTTTTTGAAATAGGCTCGTCTTTCCCGGTGCCGTGAATAGGTACGATTACTTTAAAACTTTCTATTCGGTAGCACTTTTTGTCATTCGTTTCACGATATAATCTTCGTTGCGAATCCGCTCAACTGCGAGCTTCTACAGGACCACGCGATCCCTCGTGTGACCGACGATTCTTTAAAAGTCAATGTTGAAAAGAAGGACAAAATGCGGGAGGGAGACCGTTTTGTTCTAATGCTTATTATTTTACACGTTACATAGTAAATTTACTTCGACGCTCTCCTTTGAGGCTCTACAACACCGGATTCAGCGACGATACCTACCTACAGGATCATGAACACCGAAGGTGAAATCGTGGACAAAAACAGTGGGATCGATTTCGACGCCATGAAGGACGAGACGCTGAAGATGTACAAGAGTATGGTCACAGTGAGCATTATGACCAGATTATGTATGGAGGCTTTCCTTCCTCTCTTTTTGAGCTTTCTTGCATCGATTAGGTATCACGAACGTTAACCTGATCCTGTGTTCACGTATAACATAGGTTCGATTCGCAACGGCAGGGCGGATATCTTTTTACATCGTCAATGCAGGCGAGGAGGGTATTGCTGTGGGATCGGCTGCCGCTCTTGATCCCAAGGACATGATCTATGCCCAATACAGGGAGGCTGGTGTGCTCATGTACAGAGGATATACGCTGGACGAGTTTATGAGCCAGTGCTTTTCCAACGCCAAAGACGAAGGAAAGGGTCGCTCGATGCCTATCCATTACGCTTCCGGGAGGTTGAACTTTGTGAGTACAAACTTTTTCAAAAATTGCTAATTTAGCTTTCGCGAGAAGAGAATGGAATGCATGTCGCGCGTGATGCATAGTAGACGTTGTGCTAACACCAAAGCGAAATCTTTATAGCAAGCAATATCCTCAACGCTCGCGACGCAACTTCCACATGCCGCTGGAGCAGGATGTGAGTGTATCTGGGTTGAGATTGCTCTTTTAGCTTGGGTGTTCGTTTATGGGCGATAATGGAAGCTAATCTTTGCAAATTTCACTCGTAGACGCTCTCAAGATGGAAGGAACACCGGCAGTAGCCGTCGCCTATTTCGGCGAGGGTGCGGCCTCGGAAGGAGACTTCCATGCAGCGCTCAACATCGCTGCGACGAGGGTTGTCCAACACTCTTCATTTGCAGGAACAACGGATACGCAATCTCCACGCCGACGCTTGAGCAATATAAAGGTGACGGTATCGCGAGCAGAGGCGTAGGATACGGTATCGATACCATAAGAGTGGACGGTAACGATGTAAGTGTGCCTTTTTGCCAATATATATGTTCGGCGAATGGTTACTCGGAATTTGTGTCCTTTCGAAGGAGTAATCCTGTGAGCCAAAAGCTTGTGGCAGGGGAGATATTTGCTGACAATTTACCACGCAGACGTGGGCGGTGTATCGGGCAACCAAGGTCGCACGAGAAATGGCCCTGAAGGATGAGAAGCCGGGTACGTATAAATCGTCGCCGGATTATAAAGGATCACCATGCATGCGGTGCTAACGAGAATATCACGGGGTCTATTTTAGTATTAATTGAAGCCATGTCGTACCGTGTATCCCACCACTCAACTTCCGACGATTCCTTCGCTTACCGTGCTCGCGTGGAAGTAGAAGGTACGAGCTTTTCACTATGTATATATATATATATTTTTCACAAATCTCATAGTATATATATATTTGCATTTTTCCGAATACTGTACGCCATTTATTGTCATGAAAGTGACTAACTCACAATTTCTATTTTCTATATAGATTGGAAGCGTCGCGATAACCCTATCACCCGCCTCCGCAAGTTTATGGAGCTTCGAAGCTGGTGGAACCAGGAAGCCGATACCGAACTTCGCCAGCAAGTCAGGAAGGATATCCTCAAATCTTTCAACAAGGCCGAAAAGGAGAAGAAGCCCGCAATCAAGAACCTCTTCCTCGACACCTTCGATGAGCCCACGCGGGACCTAAAGGAACAGATGAAGGAGCTAAGAGACGTCATAAAGAGATACCCACAGGAATACGACTTGGAGGGCTACGAAGGTGGAAAGGACGGGATATGATACATATCATCTGTATGAAGATAAAGTGTGGATTTCTTTTTATCTGGATGTGTAAAGAGTATATCTTTCTTTCACAATATTCGATTTTATTGATGATGTGTACATTTGGGAGGCATATTCTACCGTCTTTTTTTTTTTTTTTTTTTTTTCAAAACGTTTGTCTTGAACATCACTTTATTTCAGACTATATACCTCTGTAAACTACCATAACTTATTTTGTATTTACATTATTTATAGAGATTGAGTCAAAGGAATTGACAGCCTCAGTTTTGCGGGGAGACAGACTCATTACAAAACAAGTTCCATGACGTTGAAAGACATCAAATACGATTATAGTACGGGTATTGAGAAAATCGGCGCCATGACATTAGATCAAAGACGTTATAAAACAATTATGTATAGTAATCGCTATATAATCTATTGTACCGACTCTCACGGTATAAAGTATTGTCCCGAAGAATAAATAAACCAGCAGATAAGATAATCGCAACTGGAAGAGTTGTATAAAGGTATAGGTTATTATCACCATTACAAATATTCAAAACCGTAAAGTACACGACTTGAGCTGAGCAATAAACGTAAATGGGCGCCGAAACATATTTCAATCCCCACCTGACAAAGTATTGTATAATCGATCGAGGGAACCGCATCCTTTTTGTTTTTCTAAACGAAAGAATCGATGCATTGATTATACGCCCTGGGCACGGTATAGCAAATACTTACAATATTAATAATAGAACTGCCATTCTAATATCTTGCGACCTGGAGATAATGAATTTAATGCATTGTATGCAGGTTCTCTATTTGTTCGCTCTTTTGTTAACGATATCACCGTCAGTGCCTTTTATTTTCTTTCAATTTTTTCCATGCCGCTTTCGTTATATACGGATAGCTATACATTTGACGAATGATAATAAATATCGCAGTACCTCATTTGGGATAGTCTGAGGGGCAAGGATCAGTGGAGGATCTAGAAACAACCATAAAAAAAAAAAAAAAAAAAAAAAAAAGGAAACTCGGTGTCAAGGGTATCAACGAATTCAGGAACGGAATCTGGCATCTGGGGACTCGTGCGCTCGGTGGGAATGTGGGCGGCGCGCATATAACACGGTGGCGGGACTACCGAAAGCACGGCCCCGTCTTTCCATTCCCTGGTCCAGGTCCAGGAACCAATATTCGCTGTTTAAATCTCATACGCTTAAAACATCAGATATCATTATTATTATTTCTTTGTAAGGCTCTCTTTTCGCTGTTAGAATACCTTACCTTAATCGCGATTGATAATAAATGATAAATAATCGTGTGAATCAGAACACCGTTAATGTAATCGCGAATTCGAATAATCGCGAATTCGAAATTTCACAATTGATAATAATTAATTCTTACTGTTACATTTGTCTTATATCGGATATAAAGCAAGTATTATATAGTTCATCTGATCTCGTGATAGTTCAATGTGAAATTGTCTCTTGGTATCAAAAAATGCGAAAAGAAAGCGTACCTGAGTCGGATTTCGGATTTTCTGTTCCTGATTCTGTTTCTATTATTGTGACCCTTGGGATTTTATTTTTATTTTTATTTTGTCTCTCTTGCAAGTTGCGTGGTATGTTAATCAATTTTAAAATCGATAATCGTGAGTAGTTATTATTATTATTATTTTATTTATTTATTTATTTTTTTTTTTTTTGCACTGCCATCTTTTTTGTAAAATTAAACACAACGATAAAAGAAGTGATAGTGATATCCCTTTACTGACGACACGGCATAGGAACAATTTTACATTGCGTTACTATTAATGAAAATATATTTTCGAAATAAAAACTACTACTACTACTGCTACTATATAGAAATAAATTGGGGCACTGCCAGAAAAGTTTTTATGAAGAAAAGAGAAAAGATATATACAAATTGGTACCGAATGACCAGAGATTGAAAGAGGATTTGAAGAAAGTATTATCGTGAAATAATAAAACATAAACAAATAAAAATAGAACACGAAATTAGAATCCTTAGGCTTTGATGATGATTTTGGGAGTATAAAATGGTAGCGTGGTGGACTATACAATACCAACCCCCCTTTTTTGGTTCTTGGAACCCAAGAATCTCGCTGCATGAATTAGCTCCTACCGCAGAAGAGGGCAGAGATCTTGGTCTTGCAGAGCCTTATTGATCCACAATTGCAAATAATTTGTTTCCTTATTTTTATTTATTAATATTTATTATTATTTCTTTTGTTCAAAAAAAAAAAGAAAAGAAAAGGGGGTTTGTTGAAAGCAAGAGAAGAAAAAAGTGACACATAAAGATTGAAGAAGTGAAAATGTTTTATCGTATCGTGAAAAGCAAAAGCAGTGGCAACCCATCAAGAGTTGTTTCCCTTATATTGTCGTGAAAAAATTGTTCAAAATAGAAGAAATAGAAGTCTATCATGATCATCGTAAAGAGATTTTTGTGAAAAATACAGAAAAAATAGAAATAGAAGTGTTGGATGGATATTGCCCGTGTCAAACGGCAGGATGTAGCAAAGAGATTGGCTGTACATATAAGAGAACAGTTTGATAAAGAGAATTGTAGGCAATATTGTTTCCAAGGGAAAAATAAGGAAGAGTATTTTCTTCTTCTGAACCAAACACCTTCCCGTCTACGAGAAATTGAAAAAGATAGAGAGGGGAAAAAGTGGACCGACCCAATAGCAAAAGGCAAAATTTTACAGAAGAAAAAGAGAAAAAGAATCATCAAGAACGCCCCTATCCAAAATAGATATTTCTTTTTTTTTTTTTTTTTTTTTTAAAAAAAAATTTGATAATTTTTCTGTTTCCTATTCCCAGCCCGACAGCTGTTAACTTTAATCACACTGTTCCCATGTGATGGGATACGACCGGCACCCTCAGCGGCAAGTTGCGTGAAGGCAGCGGGGCTCATGTCGAGATCGGTATCACCCAGACATCCGGGCAGCAGTCGACAACCTTCATCCTGACAGACTTGCCCTGATAAGTGGCCCTGACGTAGTGTTGCACAGAGTGTTCAGGTTCGGGTTGCCGGAAGGAGGGGTAAATTTCGCGAAGAAAGCCTTGCTAGGGGCGCAGACCAATTCGGTGTCAGTGCTCTCGAAACCGCAGGCGCCCATTCCAGTGTTGTAGAACGTAGCATCACCGCTGTAGGAAGAACCGGATCCAGAGCCACCTGAAGAACCACCGGAGGAACCGCCGTCACTGGGAGAGCCACCGTTGGAACTGTCGTGAGACGAACCCTGTTGAGAGCCGCCATCGTGCGATTGAGACTGGGAGTGAGATTGCTGTTCTTGCTGTTGTTCCTGATCGTGCTTCTTCTTCTCGGCCTCTGCCGCAGCCCGTTGAGCAGCAGCAGCGGATTCCTGAGCGGCGACAGCAGCAGCTTGCTGGGATGCGACGGCAGCAGCGGCGTCATCTGTTGTTGCGCTCGGCTGTGGAGCGGGAGCCGGGCAGCGACGGGCGCGGGAGAAGCTGGGGCATCTGCTGATGGGGATTGAACTAGCTGTGCGCCTTGGTTGGGCTGAGGCGTAGGCTTAGCGGCAGCCTGAGGAGGGTTCGCGACGTTCGCATTCGCGTGCGGGCTCGGGCGACGTACTTGGTGGTCGTGTAGAAAACGGTGTCGTACACGGTATCGTAGATGGTCGTGGTGTAGATAGCACGGCGGTGATGATGGTGCTTCATGACACCAGCGGCGGCAGAGCCGATGAGCATGAGAAAACTCGATGTAATAGCGACGTTCTTCATTTTGAACAATTGTCTTTGATTTTGTTTTCGATAAAAACTTATTTATATATGGGTATAATTTTCTCCTTGATATAAATCGACTAGCGATCGGTCGCAAAGATTTTTTGGGGGGTATCGGGGTATATATTCTGGCAACCTTTTAGATTGGCCTATTTAAAGCTTCCAGGGATTCTCCGACTTGTAGCCGATTGAAATTTGCAGGTTTCCTTATAGGTATTTCTTGTTCTTTCTAATTGGGGTATTTTAACCGGTTTCAAAATGTTATTGGATCTAGCAGAAACTCGTAAAGCGTCTCGGACGGCTGAAGCAATGTTTTTTGTAAGGATGGGAATTAGAAGAAACACTTGCACTGCGGGTTCTTCAAATTAATGTGTAGGGAAAGGAATGACTGTTGTTCAATTAATAGACGGGACGAAAGAAGGATGGAAATATAAGAGGAAGAAGAACTGGACAAGCCAGAAGAGAATCTAATCGCGATAAATTGCAAAAAGGTGAAGAGAGAAGTAAAGTCCCTTCTTAATAGGAAGGGGGGCTGGGTTGTTTAATTATATTTTTCCCACTTACCACTATAAAATAATACTACCTATTTGTCTTAGTCCAAAGGTCGCTTTTTTTTTTTCTTTTTTTTTTCCTTCTCATAAAATGTGGGTCCCCTATTACTCAAACTCGCCATGTGGTGTGGGATATTTTTCTTTCTTCTTTTCTTTCTTACTGCCTCAAATGTCTCTCTTCTTCTTTCACTCTCAGAAATGACTCTCACAATCAATCACAATATAAATCCACCCACACCTTTTTACTTTCTTACTGTCTCTTTCTTCCTGCTTTTTGTTGTCTGAACCCCCTTGCCAAGGGGCTGACAGATCCTGACGCCTCATACACACACACGGGGCGGAAGGAGAGAGAGAAAAAAAAAGGAAAGAAAGTAAAGAGAGAGCCCAACCTCTCGTAGTGCTCCTTTTCATATACCTGGCTGCTTCTCCGGGAGCTGGGAAGGCTGAGCCGCCGTTTTTGCGCCATTTGCGTCGTCCACTCCATGGCCTCTTGATGATACTTTGAGCGACTTTGAACGCGTTTGGACCAAGAGGTCAAAACCGGTCCTCGTATACACCTGTCGTAGATCCACCCGTCGCAATGCAATGCACCCTATATCAATACGACACGTAGTAGCAGCACATCCTGTAAGGCTCGAAATTCGGAGGGAAAACTCCCACAGATACGAAAACGACAAGATAATCGAATGGAAAAAGAAGAATCATTGCACTGCGGACTGCAGTAAACCCTCTTTTCCCGATACCAGTCGAGATAGTGGTAAGACCTCGTTTATCTTGTTTATTCGTCCTCAGTCAACTTTTCGTCCCTCTGCTATTATATTATCGTGCTTTCCTTGAAGGAGCAGGTAACAGAAAAATAGCTCATAGTATTGTCATTTTTGTATTTTTTATTCCTTCCTTTGTTCACCTGAGGGGCAACCTTTACCCAACCAGTGAGAAAAAAAAAAAATACGGCTTACCAGGATTCGAAAAGAGACAAGCGGTCTTGGCCGTACAAAGATCTTTGGACCCCAAATGGACTTCCCCGATTGTCTCAGCCAATCAAGTCCGCTGCCATTCGGCCCTCCCTTACCGGAAGGAAGACGGTGGAACTTTTTCTTTGTGCCTTGCATCCCACTTTTTTTGCCCACTCGGTGCCACACCCCCTTTTAATAAGGCTGTTCCTTCAATCACAAGCCAAAAAAGAAGGGAAAAACAATGTGGCCGGGCGAGAGCTGAAGCATAGGCGAAGGTAGAAATCCTAGTGTAATTTAACCTCCCATACAATGAAAAGGGAAGAGCCCCTTCGGCGAGTGGCTGTTCAAAACGTGCCAAAAGGTGAACAAAATACAAACATCCGCAGTTACTTTAGCAGCAAGCTCAAATATACTGCGCTTCCATTCGTGTCCCTTTTCAAGGCAAAAAAGGGTGGGATCTTTCTTTGCAAAGAGATACCCCAAAAGACTGCGGGCTTCTGACTTCCTTTCTCGTTTCTTCGCCGCTGCACCAACATCCTCTTCCTGGATAGCTAGCGTTTCATAAGGTCAGGCCTCGCCTTTTTTGTGGGCTAAAGTCCTAGCAACCTCAAGAAAGCTTTTTTTTTTTTTTTTTTTTTTTGGCAATTCACTGTAACAGTGGCCTTCTGGCGGAAGATTCCGCCGTCGGTCCTTTCCCGGCGACTAAATGTTGATCAACCGAAATGTTTATTTCGCTTCCATGTCTTTGTTGTAGGGAATACGACCAGTATAACAAAGAGAGCCGAGCGCCGACAAAAGTTTCGGGTGCGAATTTTTGCGACTGCCTGTAATGTCAACCAACGTGCACAATGACAAGCAGTAAACAAAGAGTGCAACGCTGGTTTACCCAACAGTTCCGGAGAGAGATAAAAATATTTCTCGAAAAACGATGAGCGTTTTTTTTTTTTTTTTTTTTTTTTTTTTTTTGGTTTCAAAACCTTCTCTCACAACTTCCGGACAAACTACGAAAGGGCGGAAACCCAAACCTAAAGGACGAAAACGAGAGAGTTTGTGTCTGAATGTCAATCGAACGTACCTTCGTTCTCGCAGAGTTTGGCGCGCGCAGCCTAAGTAACACCCGGGCGCGAATGCACGATATCATCTTAGTCTCGAGCCTCTTTGTTATATTGTGAGACAACCCCTCGAAGAAGAAAAAGGGCGTTTATCGCCTTTTTCCTCAAAGATAACATTACTTATTGACCCGTGAGTGATTGATTCAGCGAAAGGAGGAGGGAGAAGGTTACCATTTGCTGGATATCCCAGTGACCTGTTTTGTGACAGCGTTGACATACCATAAAGGGGAAGAGAATGGGGGAAAAAGGTTTGACTCGTTGATCCACGTATATACCACCTAAGACGATAAGGCGCTTTTGTGAGTAAGTATATCGCTCACGAAAAAAAAAAGAAAGAAAAAAGATCTCGCACCACCAACCTTGCAGAGAAGTCTGTATAAGATTTGAGACGCTACGGGCGATTCATGAGAGGGATTGAGATGTTTTTTTCATTTCGTCTCTCCCCGTCTTCTCGCTACGAAGGCCATGTGGGAAATACTACTAAAGTAGCGAGATTAAGGTGCAAGATAAAAGGGAGAAATAAACACGTCAGTTAGATAAACACGATTAACAATCGCTCTTTGGAGAATTTGACTGTGAAGGATGTAATCCTCGATTTTTTTTTTTTCTAAAATAAATAAATATATTTGTTGGGTCGGCGGCTAGAGGTTCCCTTTTGTGAGTTTCGCACCCGAAACGAAACGCTAAATGATCTGAAAGCTGCAAAAAACTTCCAAAAAGTACTTAGTATTATACCTTACCATGTATTATTATTACTCAACGTGAGCAAAATATAGATTTGAAAGCGCCCATGCAAGGGCAACATCGTTTGAGCTGGAAGCTCGGGCAGAACCAAGAGCGGTTATAATTTATATTGCTGTAAATGGAATTGCCTGTTCAGTAACTACATAGCTACAGATAATTACAAGGTTTCTTCCGGGAGAGTCTGATGGTGTCAAATAATGCAGGCGTGGTGAGGTTGAGGTAGCAGCTTCTTAAGCATAGACTATTAATTGGAAAACCCCCAGTACCGAACTTGAGTAAAAGCCAGACATGTACGTAAGCAAGCTCACAAGGATAAATATAATGAAAGCCGTTACAACTAGATCCTCTTACAGTCAAAGCATTATAAGGTGCCGTAGATATCTCACGTGACCCTGCTTATATAATTCCACTAGCCACTATTTCTTCCTGGCATCGCCACAATCCTTAACCAAATATTAACGATTCATTTTAACTTTTTTTTTTCTTTCTAACATCCATAACACGATCTTAACCCCTTCCCTTTCATCCTCATCATTATTATCATCACCATTGGGGAGGTTGTCTTCATAATATCATCTCAAAATGGGTGGCGATCTCAATCTAAAGAAAAGCTGGCACCCCAGCTCATGCGCAACCAGGAGCGTGTCTGGGCCGAAGAACAGAAAGCACTGGAAGAGCGCAAGCGCATCGAACAGCTCCGGAAAGAAATCGCAGAGGAACGGCAGATTCAGGAACTGAGGGATATCCAGGAAGCCGCTGGCGGAAAGAAGAGGGTCGACCGGGTCGATTGGATGTACCAGGGCCCGTCGTCGACGTCCGGTCCTGTCACGGAAGAAGTTGAGGGTTACCTGCTGGGTAAGACGAGGGTCGACGGCTTGCTAAAGGCGAAAGAGGAAACGGACAGCTTGAAGAAGGATGCGAGCGAAGGAAGCTTTATGGCGCTGCAGAATGCGAATACGGTTAGGGATACAGCGAATAAAGTACGGGAGGATCCGCTCCTCGCTATAAAGAGGCAGGAGCAGGCTGCGTTTGAATCCCTGATGAACGATCCATCGAAGAGGAGGATGCTAGAGAAAGCCGCAGGATTACCATCGAAGGATAGCGAGCGCTCCAGGAAGGATAAGCAAAGGGATGGGAATCGGGAAAGCAGGCATCACCACCGCTCACACCGCCATCGCCACAGATCTAGGAGTGGCTCGCGGGAAAGGAGAAGCGATAAGAGGGATGACCGTGGAAGAAGAGATAGGGTCAGGGACGACAAACGGGTCGATCACGACAGGAAGCACAGGCACAGGAGCGGCAGCAGGCACGCCACAGAAGTGGCAGCCGCCATCGCCAGAGGAGCTGCAGCAGGCACAGGGATTCCGAAAGAAAGGACGGCGACTCTCGACACCACAAGCGCTCTGAGTCGCGATCTAGGTCTCGGGATCGAAAAGTGGTATCTAGACATCGTTCACGTTCCCCTGCCACTCGCCGCGACTCCAGGTCTAGATCTCCAGATAGGAGGCGCGCCGGCCGCAGGTCCAGATCTCCGCTTTCGTCACGCCGCGAGACGTCCGAAACCGTCGGGCGGCGTCCATCACCTCCTATACGTCACGATACATCCGAGACGCTCGGTCGGCGCTCGTCTCCTCCGCCGCGCCGGCGCTCACCGCCACATAACAAACGCGAATCCGCTTCGGGTCCTTCCGCGACTGAATTGGAGGCGGAACGGGCCCGCAAGCTTGCAGAAATGCAATCCAATGCCAGTTCGCTTGACGACGACCGCGCCAAGCGCCTCGCTGCGATTGATGCGCAAGAGCGCGCTCAGGCCGAAAAGGATGAGGAAGCTCGCAAAAATTCCGGCCGCAACTGGGGAGGCCGCGGAGCTTTCATGACCAATATTCACAACAAAGCTCAAGACATGGACCTTGGAGAGAGGATGGCTAGGTCGAAGGGTGCTCGCGTTTACGTCAACGTTGGTGGAGATTGATTATATTTCGAAATTTTGCGTTCAAATCAGATCGGTCAAACGTTTCTATACCTCTAATGCTTTTTGTCCAGTTTGTATTAATAACGGTTTCTTTCTTTCCCTTTTTTTCTCTTTTTTTGCAGTTAAACATTGAACGGAAGTGGAATTAGCAACATTCAAAGGAGATCATTGGCAAGTAGACAAGGACTGGCGTTCATGGTTATTGTACTTTCTAATATGAAAACTATTTCTTTCAAAAAAAAAGGATCAGGTTGGAAATCGGAAACACCATTGAGTCTTAAGCATGAACAGTTCTCTTGGTAGCCATATCGGTTTACGAATAGACATCTCTTCTAAATAATTAATATATATCAATGTTTTGACAAGAAATCGTACTTAAGTAAAGTAGACGTTGGGATGATTTCTCAAATATAATGTGGAAATGTGAGGCTGCAAGAAAAAAAAAGAAAAAAAAAGGTCGTGCAAAAATCGAACCTCCAAAAACTTAATCTCGCTCCATCTTGTCCCACTTCCACCCAAGCTCAGGAAGAAGTTCCAATTAATCAACGCAGGCCGCTTGAAAGAGCGTACAGCATTAGGACTTCTTGCAAGGTAAATTAAGACGTCCTAAGGCTCAATCCTCTAAGCAGTAAACCATCCGACTAGGACAATTTGTCGCCAATCAAGCACCTTCCCCCCAAAAGAACCATGGCGACCTCAACCCTCTCCTCTATCCTCCGCTTCCAACTGCAGCAATCGTCGCGATGCCTCCGGCTAGCATCAATTACCCACCACCACCGGCCGTTAGCAAGCCGAGCCTTCTCCACGACACCTAATCGACCGTCGCAGGTAGGGCTGCAACCCATCGTCATCCCCGACGCCGTCAAGTTCTCCGTCTACACCCCCGTGCAGCCAGGAAGATACACCGGCACCCACCCTTATCAACGGCGACCTGCATCGGCCCAAGGGCTCCATAACGATGGCGCTGGAGCCGTACGTCAAGGTCGAACTCCGCGAGAACGAAATCGACGGCGTGAAGAAGCGGCAGGCGGTAGTCAGCGTCGCGGACCCTTCTGAGAGGAAGCAGAGGGAGATGTGGGGTACGACTCGCGGTTACATCGCCAACCACGTCCTCGGCGTGTCGGAGGGTCACACGTGCGTCCTCAGGTTCGTCGGCGTAGGCTACAGGGTTATAGTGCAGCAGAAGAAGGGTGGAAAAGGGAAAGGTAAACAGGAGATCAGCTTGAAGCTTGGGTTTAGCCACCCGATAAAGCTGCCAGTACCGGACGGGATGACGGCTACGGCTACGGTACCCACGAGATTGCTGCTGGAGGGGCCGGAGAAGGAGGTTGTGATGCAGTTTGCGGCGAATATACGGAAGTGGAGGAAGCCGGAGCCGTATAAGGGGAAGGTAAGAAATATCATCTGTGTGTTTCTTGAGATATTACTACGGAGATTCCACAGATGCGCTAACTTTCTTTTTAGGGTGTCTATATAAATGACGAGACGATAAAGCTGAAGAAGAAGAGAATGTAAAGGAAGTAGATAGTTGCGACGTTCATCTATCGGCTAATAGTCATATATATCTTCTCATTGGGCTTTATTGTAAATATTCTATTATAATAGATCCACCGCCTGTCCATAGACTGTATGCAATATTTGTAATATAATACGGAGTATTTTACACAGCATAGGATTTCATCCAAACGTTTATAAGTGCAATATGTGATACACCTCTAGGCAGTAGCATTCCTGGCGGTGCCTTCCCATAAGCAAACACTTCTCTTTTCTTCCGTTAGAGCGACCCTTTGGTCTTAGACTCTATGACCTCCTTCACGGCCTGCAGTACTTGAGGATGTACCTCTTTCATCGTCGCAACTATACCCTTATTCTTCTTTAGCGTTCTTCCCTGCGTGAAATCCAGCTTGTCACCCCACATATCTGTAACCGCACCCCCTGCTTCCTCAACGATGATGGCGCCTGCTACATGATCCCATATCTTTTCTTCGTACTTGTCGTTAACGGGGAGGCGCAGGTATACGTCGCCGTCACCACGAGCAATGGAGGCGTACTTGGCTTGCGAGTCCATGCGCACGGCCGGTTTCGTGATGCCCAGCTTGGCGCAAATCGCAGCGTGCGTTTCCTGCGCAGAGTGCTTCGATTCGACGGATTCGCACATCGATGCCTCGCCGAGGTCGGCGATGTCGGACATCGATACAGGCTTTACGTTTTCTGAGAGGGATTTATCGGACGATAAGGGCCGCTAGTACAGGTGAAAGAGCTGCTATCAGCGAAATCTTTTTATGAAAATATAGCAGGCGTAGATGAGGAGCTTTACAAGATATACTTTCTGCCCCCTGACAGCAGACATCAATATACCCTTAGGGTCTGCATCACCCTTGGCATTCTTATCCACCGGTAGGTTGGGGCAGCCTAGAACTCCCAGCTGTATCTCTCCATCCACGATCAGGCCGAGAGCAATGGCGTACTGCTCGCCGCGCAGGAAACCCAGCGTACCATCGACGGGATCAAGCGCCCACATTCCTAGCCGTAGAGTTCAATTTGTCAGCTGCCGATGAATTGTATCTAAGTGACGAAGAGTGCAGAATACCAACTTACTCCCTTTGATGCCACCAGTATGTCTACCCTTATCGATCATGTTCATCATCTCCTCGGCATCTTAACGCTTCCCAGCTCGGTACCATCATCGCCCGCAGATGTTTCCTTTACGAGGTCCAGATTGTATTACGGAGCTCTTCGTTCTCGCGAAGCTTACCTGCTTCTTCTTCGCCGACGATGACGTCGTCCGGGAAAACGTGCTGCAGGGCTGATATTATGAGGGCTTGGGCACCGTAGTCCGCGACTTTTCTCACCGGTCGTAAAATAAGTATTAGTAAATTTAATTCGCATGTAAGATAAAATTCATTTTGGGGAAGCACCTGAGAAAGAAAATGAGGTATCTAAGTTATGACGTACTCGTTACAGGACTTCTATCATCTTTGCTAACCGTTCCCTTAACCTTAGAATGGTAAACCTTCTGGGTTAACAAGCTGGCCCTCTGTACAGCCAACTCTGCGGTCCTGCGCTCTTTGGCGTACGGCCCATCGTAAGACATTTTGGTGGTAGTAGCAGTTGTAGTTCGAAAGTAGCGGAGCTGTCTGGAGCTAACGAGCTGCAGGAATTGCTTGCTGCGAACGATTGAAGCGATGGGGAGACGGGCTACCAGTATCGGAGACAGGATTGCGATTAATACTATCAAGATAGAAACGATAATTAGTGTTCTCGTGAAGCCCGTTAAGTTCTTGCTCATTTATAGTATAGCGTAGAAGAGTTTTCGAGATCGTTTTGGATTAGGTGGGATGGTCGGCAGACGGAAGTGGATTTAGCGCACGTGTGGATGTAAAATTAAGCTACACGCCAAGAAATAATCAGCAGCCCAAAGCTTGAAGTTCCAGAACTTCACAATGCAGTTACGAGGATATCGTAATCAGGACTAATACGTTCGATTGGCAATGGATCAAATAAGTTCACGAAT
Source organism: Pezizomycotina sp. ARF18 (assembly GCA_002224055.1). Lineage (NCBI taxonomy): Eukaryota > Fungi > Ascomycota > Pezizomycotina sp. ARF18. The sequence continues at coordinate 90,571 of AZLU01000084.1, read as the reverse complement.
AGCTCTTCGATTAGAATAGCTTTATATTATAATTTCAATGTATAGCCATTGTGGCGGATAAATACTCATTCTCGTATATATTATCGCACTTTTCATTAGAAAATGAGAAAAGAAACAATTTTTTGACTCCATGGTTCCAATGTTATCTCCCAAGTAGCACCGCTATGTTTTTCAAATTTAAAGCAAGAATATATGGACAGAAAGTAGGTAGCTCTTGGGTGAAATCCCTCGGCCCGGGAAATGTACGCAGTATGAAATAGGTAATTTGAGGCGTTTGACGACGCTCGTTTGTAATTGCTTGAAGAAAAATATTAGATGAACTGGTAGCAACGAGGCTAATAAACGTTAATTAATTGAGGTGTTCGAGAAAACAAAATTGATGGACAATTGCCTTCGCATCTGTGGCCCCGGTTATAGATTCATCGCTACGCGTGTATACGGTAGCTCGAGCTGAAAGTTGCTGGTCTAGGTTGACGTAGAATTCGAGCCTGACGCGGACGATTTGGATTTATCCTTGCTCTTCCCGCTCAAAAAGCCCGAACCGTAAACCTTTCTTAAATTCTTAAGTCTGTTCCACCTGCTTTCGTCATCTTTACGCTGCTCCTCTTCGGATTTCTTTTCGAGGGGTCCTGGCGTCTTGGGTTTCCTCAGCGATGGCGCAGCAACCAAATTACCAGGGATAGGGTTCTGGAGGATCTTGAGTAGGATCTGCCATCCGGATGTTGAGCTGCTTGGGACTCGGCGTTTACCCACGGACAATACTGTTAATAAACACAAGTTAGCCACGAATATAGATAGCATGATATAGAGGTATAAGTGAGGCTCACGTCGCGGTGCTCCTCAACCACATTAAGGCGGGTCATGCTGCTGCTATCATCGTCGTCTTCGAACTTCAAGCTGGGCTTCATGAAAAGCCACAGGCCTAAGCGACGGAAGCAGGCGTCGCACTTGACCATCTCAATGGCTCCGCCCGTGTCTTCTCTCGACCAGCCAAAGGTTGCGAGCACAACGGCCTCCTTGAAGAAGGTAGGCTTAGGTACATCGTCGGGGAGAAGTATGGTATCCATATCGATTTCGAAAGGTGTAACAATGTTGGAAGGAATTGATTCTGGGGAGAGCGTGAGGAGGGTGTCGTATCTGGTGCGGAAGGCTTCTCTGGATACTGTCGCAGGCTGCAGCGGCAATCTATATATAGCGGCTAGTATTTTGTGAGTTGGAGGGTTAGCAAAGAATTTGGGCTCGAAGTGAAAAGAAATATTTGGAGAACATACAATCACATCCTTTCTTTTTCCAAAGGCAATTCGCCGAATGCCCTTCGATGATCAGCTCCCGATACTTCTGCACTAGCATTTCGACTTTCTCCTCGTGATCCTTAATCTTCTCGGTTGTGCTTCTCCTGTCCGCCCCCTCGTCTCCGTCATCGGCGTTTTCTTCGTCATCTAGCAGCTCGAACTTGTCGTCGATCTCAACTTTCAGTTCGCCACCACAGCGGCCGGAACACCTGACCCTGTTCTTTTCGCCGCCGATGCAGACCCACCCTCTTTTCGCCCATTCCACCTCGTTGACCTTTGCGGGTTTGGTGCTCCAGTTCGAAACAGATCTAAACGTAGATAATCTTTCAAGGAACTTGTTTCTATCCCAGGGCGCATATTTAGCCGCGTCGACCTTTGTAACGCTGTTGGGTGCATTGGATCGCACTTGTCATGGTACCCGCTGTCGATGGGCGCGATGATGGTGTTCCTGGTCGCGAAACGGTGTTTGATCGCACCGCCGACGAACTGGACAGCTTTCTCCTTTTCCTAGCCTCTTCATCTATATCTACGCCGAGGGTCGTGGTCATTGTTGTTGTCGCGATGTTTGCGGTAGTAGTAGTAGTATTTGTTGTTGGTGGTGCTGTAGTTGTGGCAGTCGTAGTCTTTGTGATCTTATTCACGCTGGTACTGCTGCTGGAAAGGGGTAACGCTGCGGGCGAGGGGTTCTTTGAGGTCGCATTGTGGAGGAGGTTTTGGATTTTCCTGTTTTGTCGAATCAAAAAAACGAAACGCATTATTTAGCCTCGATGGATGGAGAAGTAAATACGAGAGGAAATTATCGGCAGAGATGCGCGGGCTTACCTTTTTGCTGAATACATGATAATGAATGTGATGAGGGTGAGGATGAGGTCGAAGGAATTAAACGATGGTGTAAGATGATGATGATGATGATGATGATGATGGTGGTGATGGTGATGGTGATGGTGATGGTGATGGTGATGATGAGGGTAGTGGGGAACGTGGATGAAGGAACGGTGGTGGTTGTTGTATTGATTTTGGTCTCGGGGGTTGCAATGGACTTGTTTTCGCGGTGATGGTAGAAAGAGGAAGAAGGAGTAACTGGCGTTGTTGCTTTTGCTGCTTTTGCTGGTAATATTTCGGCACGGGTTGCCGCCAAGAGTTGAGCAGCCATTGAGGACCTCGGAAGCTTCCATGTCTCTCTCTCTAAGAGAAAGTAAAGTAAGCCTACTACTTACCTGAGTATCTCTCAGCTCTAATCTACATACAACTCTCCTCCTCCTCCTTCTCAACAACTTCCAACCTTGACGACTTCGGGAAGTAATCAATTTCTATTAATATTTATTTCCAAAGCCTATACAACTGGTTAGGATAGAATCAAAGAAAACGGGGTTCCTATACGGTTATATAAAGCTATACATATTTCAAATCTAAATCAAAATATGGCTTCAATTGAGATATTCTTTGGTCAATTCCCGGTTACGAAGCAGGTATTTCAATGATACAACTTATCAATTCAAAAAAAAAAAAAAATAAATAAATAAATAAATTTTTTGAACATATTTCAGCTCCTTTTCTCGTTCATTGTTCAATCAATGGCAACAAAGAATGTAACACTATATCGTCTCAGATCCCGCTAATTTGGTATTGTGCTACCCTCCTTAGGTATTCTACAAGACGAAGCTTTCATTCGCACTGGTAAACCTTATGCCATTGCTGCCGGGGCACGTCCTCGTCTGCCCTCGGAGGGTTGTACATAGGTATAAAGATTTGACCCAGGAAGAGGTGTGCTGCCCCCACTTCATACCAAATTGACGTCGAAGGAGCAGAGGCCTTTAATGCAACGAGCAGATTGACGCTTAATACTTGCAATCGGGCTACGCTTGGAAATAATTCAATACAATGAGAAGTCATTCAATATTAACTACTTGGTTATTATCACAATTGCTATAGATAATAGATCACACGCTGGCTGTGCAGAAGGTATCGCGCATGATTGAGCGTGTTTTCAAGGCCGAAGCCCTCAACATTGCTATCCAGGACGGTTATGCAGCCGGGCAAACGTGAGCTTCCATTCCTCGGTTCATGCGCCATGTTTCTGTTGGCACGCTTTTATACCATCCCTTGCATCTAAACGAACGAAATAATAACTTAAAAAAAAAAATAAAAATAAAAATAACGTCTATAGCATCCCTCACCTCCACACGCACATCATTCCCCGCAAAGAAGGGGACCTGCCACGAAGGACGACATCTACCCGTTAATGGAGAGCGAAGGTGCCAGCATTGCCAGCCACCTCGAGCACCTCAGGAGCGCTACGCCGATCAAGTTGGACCCGGCAATCAAGCCACGGAGTGCTGAAGATATGCACAAGGAAGCAGAGTGGCTCAGAGAGGAGATGAAAAAGGAGCTTGACGAAGGCGAAGCGAACGAGAACAAGCTATAGAAGGAACTAACAGATGCTTTTTTACTTGCTATATATCGATTCGTTTAATCTACCACCGGTGTACTTTTACATTGCACGACCAGGCTTAACAATGTCAACAATAGTTTTGTTTCGCGCGTTCATGCAAGCTAGCGGTGGCTTGTGAGCGGTATAGCTAGAATGTTTGGATGCATGGTAGGCTTGGTGTGCTGCGTTTATCGGTGATTGTAGTAGTAGTAGTAGTAGTAGTAGTAGTAGTGATAAGTATTGAAACGCGGAATTCGATAAACGTTTAGTTGAAACAAAGCATTTTAGGCTACTAAGCCTTCGTGGTGAATAGAGTACTAATGCCCCAATAACACGTTATCCGATTAGGGCCGATTTGGTTTTTTGGGCCGAAAGGCGCCAACCGAAGGCGGCGCCAAATCACGGAAGCTGCGGAAAGAGCTGCCCCTCCACCAAAGGCAACTCACAGATCTTCTGAATTTGAGCCGCCACCCACCAAAAAAAGCTTTTTCTCTCACGCCTTCAAATTCTCTTTCGAACCTACCGAAACACCATCCTAAGTATCATAGCCACAACCATGAACAGGCTACCATCGCGAGCGGTACGGATATGGAGGAGTAATACCTCCCTAGCTCCTGCCGGCACGGGCAATGGGAACCTACCAATCCGACCAATTTCCTCCACCTTCACAAACCGCCAACGCTCTCTACATTCGTCTTCCGTCCAGCCCGCCAACCCGCTCCCTATAACAGCAACGGGACCGCCACCGAAGCCTCCGCAGCCCGTACCAATCCCCATGGACGCCGCGACCTACATGAACCCCGCGCCCGCCTGCAGGACGCCGCGGCGCCGAAACCGCCGCAGACGCGCTTCTGGAAAGCCGCAACGCCGCACAAGACCGACACCCACTTCGAAATCCGCCTCGACCAGAGACCCTCAAAGTCCCCACGAAGGACGGCAGCAGCAAGCAGACGCTGAAGATACCGCTGAGCAAACCTATGTTAGCGTACGCATCGCGATCGAGTGGACGCTCATGCGCAGCAATTCGGAGGCGTTCAAGCCGCACATGATACCGCTGACGTCTATGGCTTCGCGCGCCGTAGATCTGGAAGAGGCGGACGCGACGGGCGAACCGATAACGGCGCCGTCGGTGGGTGGAACGCAGGGTGGGAAATTGAAGAGCACTAGGAAGGGATCGTGGATTTCTTGATGGGGTATTTGGATACGGATACCATGCTGTTGATTTCGCCGACGCTGCCCGCGCACATGACGCCACCGGGGGAAAAGAGCCTGAGGATCTACAGCTGATGGCTGCGGAGGATATGATATCTTGGATGCACAGCGGGGCGCTGGCGAAGGCTGCGGGTGATGCGGTGGATTTACCGGGTGACGATGTGAAGTATGAGGTGTCGGACGGCGACGAGGGCTCCTGCCGGTGTCGCAGAACCAGGCTACCCATGATTACCTGAGGAATTTCATCGATGGACTGTCGCCGTGGCAATTAGTAGCACTGGAGAAGGCGTAATGACGGGGAAGAGCCTGCTGAACGGCTTAAGGCTTGTGGTGGAGAACATGCCATCGGGTGACGGTCGGTGGACAATAGAGGATGCAGCTAGAGCGACGACGATAGAGGTCGGTTACCAGACCGCGCAGTGGGTGAGGTCGAAGACACGCACGACGTCGACATTGCTGACGTAAGGAGAGGAATGGGCAGCGTTGTTTTGCTAGTGTCGGAGAATTGAAGATAAGGAGCAGTGAGAAGATATACGTGTATATACTTAATCACTTGTATAATATAATTATTTTAATAACCTCTTTCGAGAAACCAATAGTTTTAGCATTGGGTGATATTACCAGAATGTATGCATAGAGGCTCTCCATCATCATTCTCACTTAAGTATTTAGCATTTCTCTCTAGATGTATGGAACAGGATTAAAAGACAATTGCTCTAGAAGTAAAAATTTATTCTGAATATGGTATTTCATTTATGCAAGTTTGGTTGATCAAAGCTAAAAAGTCTAACGTCGTGACGGTGGTTACGATTCTAATGGAATTCTCTTTTGGATAGCCAGGAGCTTCGTGCCTTGGTATCGTCATAACAACGTTTCGGATATATCATCATCGTCAACTCTCGGAATGAGCTCGTACTTGAGTTTTTTTTTTTTTTTTTTTTTTTTTTCTTCAGACCAAGACAACGCTTGAGATGGAACCAACCCAGCCGCAACGCCACCTTCTTCGCTTTCGATGCCTTTAGTACGTAGTAATTCCTGCTTCGAAGTTGACGCTGACCCTAACATCCGAAGCATCACCCTCATTTCCTAACGAGTCCTTCTCCCAAACGGAACACCGTAGATGCCAGTTCTCCGACCACAGCTCCTTTCGTCAGTTCACCGTTGCGGACGACAAGGTTCTCAACGATGGTGGCAGAATAAGCTCCATTAGATGTATCCGCTCCAGTGGTCCTCGGGTATGCTCTTCAGGAAACCGGTATCTTTTCCTTGTATATGTTGTTCCCGCCGCCTTCGCGCTGAGGTTTCAGCACGAACTTTGAAGGTTCTCGAACGCTAGCTTGCGAGCCTTCAGTCCTCCAGGAGAATCGTCGAGTGGTATATTGCTGCGAATGACTTCATGATCCGAGCTGCCATTTGCTTATCCGCCACGAATCTCGAGGGTATTAGGCTCGCAAAGAGCTGCTGGACTTTTTTTGAGCCAGCTAGTTGCGTCAAGATCGTAGGGCACTTGATCGCCTTTGACATCTCCAGCTGCGTCCTGGTCTTCCAATCTCGTCTGTAGTATAATCGGCTGGGCCATAACCAGCTCTGAAGTAAACGGTCGATATCTCCACCGGTGCGGAATCAAAGTGAGCAAATTTAAAAGTAACCTCTTGGTCTCAGGGTCACGGTCGTAACTTTTGGTATTCGTCAACGTCAGCGGTACGTCCTGATACCGTGATTCTCCAGGAGCGAATATTCGAGCCAACGTTGATCGAAAGCGTTACGCTCATTCTCCTGCACTATGAAAGCCACGCGGCCGTAGTGCGGACGGATGCAGATCGCCCTGTGATAGGTAATGCTTGTGTGCCGCTGCTAGCCCGTCCGCCATTTTATCCAGCGATGGGTTAGCCGGTAGCGATTCCGTCTTTACGATATCTGTATCCGGATACGCTCGCTCTCAACAGGAACCTGTGTAATCCCGAAACCCTCGTCGAAAGCGCACCGAAGCTCGAGGCGATGTGTGTTGAACTCGACCTGCTTAATAGCCGTTCCTTTTCACCCTCGGATCGGCGTGCACCATGTAATCCGACCTGAACATCCCAGCGACGCCTTCTGAGAATATCCTCCCGCCTTTTGACGTCCAAGTGAACCGCCACAACCGTTCCATAAAGTCGTCGACGGCCGCTAACTTCTCTGCCACGGAGCCGAGCCATTCCTCGTCGCTAGCGATGCGTGCATACAGCTCGTTGCATGTGGTCTGAATGGCTTGCGCTTCCCCGAACGGCGCACGGGAAACGGCACGGCCACAACGTTATCGGTGCTACGGTCCCCAGGGCATTGTTCGGTTTGAAGCCGCTAGTGAAGGAACAGGGCGTACGACGAGGCATGCTAGGGAGTAGTCAGTCACGAGTCGACTAGGTGATCGAGTTTGTCCTGGGAGGGAAAAACTTGTTTTTGTTGCTGCTCATAGCGCAGTTCTTTTGTTTCTTTCTTTTTTTTTTTTTTTTTTTTTTTTTTCTAGGTCCTTATAAACCCCGAGGCATGAATCCGGACGACCGTAAAAGCTTTGTTCATAGGGATGATCCGCCTCTTTTTACTTATCGCGCGCTTTCAGAGAAAGGAGATAAAGTAGTCCCCTACAGGTACTTTTGATTGGGACTTTAGCTAAGGTATTAAAATGGTGATTCCCTTAATATTTGATAAATACATCTTACGATCGTGGCTTTTTAGTAAATAAACTTATGGAGTGCTGCACATACACTCCTAGTAGTAGTAAGTGTATTTTGTACCTAGGTATTTGTTTGGTTACCGCCGCCTGATTGGGAGTCAGGTATTAAAATCAAAGTCCACACACTAAAAGGCAAAAAAAAAAAAAAAAAAAAAGAGGTGGGGTCCGGAAGTCGGTGGGGCTGCTCTATCTCTCCCCGCCTTCCAACCCCACTATATATACTGCTTACTAGCTCAATTCATGCTTTTAGAACCATCCCTCCCTCAGCCCTGCTGTCCTAAATAATCTGCAAAGAACTGCTACGCACTATTATTACGATTTGCTTGCAAGGAAAATACCGGTTTAACGGTTTCCAGTAATAATAATAATTTTCGCCTCAAACTATCTCATAGCTCTTTAGAACAAAGCAAGCGAAGGGTAAGTCGCTCTTACTTTTGCAATTTGCCAGTACCTTAACTAGCTCCTTTTATTTTGGGCTAGAAAGCCGTGATACTAGGGAAGATTGAATAAACGTGCAATCGAAAACATTGATATGTGATCGCCATGCCAGAAAACCCATTATATCATTGGTATCGGTATACAATTACAATTGATATGGCAACAATTGGACGGAGGACCGGCAAGCTCAGGCGATTCGCCCAATCTATCTGTTGCTGCCGATCAGGGTATTTCCCCGAGTTCTACGCGGTTGGTGATCCTGAACTTCGTGATAACGTTACGCAATAATCGATGAGACAAAATTCCGGCATCGAACAGTACCGGCAAAGAACGGAGAGCACTAGAAACGATTCTTGACCGTTCAAGCTTGTGAATGCAAATGCAACGGGGCAAGAACAATCGAGACACTGGCAACTTTTGGAGAGTCCAGTTAATGCATTAATCTCGGGGCAAGAACGATCATGATCCGTTTTGAAAAAAAAAAGTATCCAAATACACCAGTATACTTATATTGGAATAAAACGAAAATAACTCCGGGTAAGTCTAGATCCTGAAATTTCAATACAAATCATATGCATTGGACTTAAGAAAAACGGCAGATGATAAATAAAATAAATGCCATTTTGCATCCTATATTAATATCAATATTGATTTGGGTAGGTGTGTATATGCTGAAACGGCTCCTCCGGCCGTGACCTCGGTGCGATTGTTTCAAAAGGTCGCGATTCGTCTCTGGTTAGGGTAATTTGATCAAATATCGGACCTTTTCCGACACAGAATTTCTTGCTGCTTTAAAAAGAACTTGCTTATCAAATCATATCTTCCAAAGGGACGAGAACAATAAACGCATCATGTTTCTTCTCGGAGTATTTCATGTTTTTCTCTTGGAAACAAATACCCATCCTTGTGACGACACTCTTCTCTCGAATTAAACCTCTCGACCCGAGACTTTGATAAGATCAGTATTTTTGGGGAAATAAGATCTTTCTGAATCAAGTAGACGGAATTAAAAAAAAAAAAAAAACGAATAAGAAGAACAATAGTTTGTCATGTAGTTATCAATACTTTCGTTTCGGCTCGAGTTTGGCAACAGCAACAAACAAATGGTTATGAGTATTGAGTGGTTGATTTAATAATCAAAACACCACTCAAATCGTTCCTCGATAAACCTTGGAGTATCCCTTGTCAACCAACACACGTGTTACACTGAATTTTAACAATTAGTCGAATACCCTCTGAGACACCTTCTGCTACGCGTATACGGCTTAGGAAGGCTCCCAAATATTCCAATAATAGTTCTTTGAGCCTCAAAAATGAACAGGGCCCTTTTAGTCCCTCTAGGGCTCCAGAACACTGATCTCGCAAAAAATTCATAATCACAAAAACCGGTTAATCATTAACTCTGTAATACTAGATGCGAGATTGTTAAGGCATATGTCTTGGACCGATTATAGGACGAGTTCAATCTCAGCCGTGATTGTTCCGGTTTTCCGGGAAGCAGGAACGACACAATTCGAGGGTCCAGAGCGCACCAAAAACCGTCTGAACTTTTTCAGCTCTTCACGGGTACGTGTTCGAAGAGAATATAAGACTCGGTTCCTGGATTCTGTCGTTGCCTCACCTAATGACCTGCGTGCGTAATCGTTCCTAATGATGCTTTCTTTTTAATTAATTAATCTTCGACGTAAAGCGTGTGACCCTGACAACGTTGTCTGTTGCAGATAATGTTTGCGGGGTCTTCAACGGAGCAGGGAATAAAAGAATAAAATAAAATAGGAATAGGAATAAAATAAACTCGTCGTCCGTTGACATGGAGGTGTTGCGGCAGCGTCTGAGCTGCATGAGCCGACGTCGCAAATCAGGGTTGCGATCGTCGTTTCGGTGCCTCCGTTTCCATTACAGCGCATGATAATATTTATGGTGAGTAGAAAACCACGACAGAAATTGTAAACTATTCTAAGAAATAGCGAGGGTTTATTACTAGAGGTTAAGTCTCACGGCGAAGCGATATATCGTTTGCGCAAATAGGTATGTATGAATATATATATTTCGAGGCAAGAATAACATTACAGAAGGAACTGAAGGGTCATCTAATAAACACTCTACAAGTCTGTCTATTTGAATCAAGAACTGAATATATATATATTTCCCTCCATTGCAGGCCTACAAATACAACATCACAATATTGAATACCAATTCTTCCGCGGCTCTCTAACCCTAAAAGTATTGTTAGAAAGCTTACCAGGATACGAACTTCTTTGTTATCGACCGTAGGCTCTCTTTCGCATTTCCAACCAATGGTTACAATTGTAAGACGAGAACCTTAGTCCCTGCGATGTCGCTGGAGAAAAAGAATCGATTATGATCCTTACAATAAGTATATCTTTGCTGTTTCTTTAGAGAGTATCACACAGCGACAACGATAAATAGGAATACATCTGCATCTCTGTGCCTGGTATAGAGAATGCTCTAAACATCTTGGGCTAAGGTACTTTCGTGGAATTCGTTCTTTTTTTCTTTTTTTCTTTTCTTGCAGTAAGTTTGAATTATTACACACCATTTCTCAAACAAATGCCCCAATTTTTATGAACTTGCGACGCGAGTGAGGACATCATCAGGAGAAAATCAGTCACACTGCGTTTGAGATATACAAAAAATACGGTTAAAAAACAGAAATTTACTCGGAACACACCTCCACCCCCCTTTTCGCACCCCTTTCTTATCAGTCGGTGATGAAGAATACGATCAACCTCTAGATATATATATACTTACTAACCAACTGCACTCGATTTTTCCCTTTTTTTTTTTTTTTCTTTAAGGTTAAAAATTATTATTATTTATTCTCTGGCAGAGGTTCTGTGGCATCCTGTGACATCCGATTGATCCCGTAATTTGTACCTTGCCTCAAAATGACCGCAAAGGTATTTGACCACCAATTAAGGAGTAAAACGTATACAAATTCCTATCATTTTATTAGGCCTTGTATTTGCTGCGATCGCCAGAACTACTATGAGCGTAACCGAACGCGAGGGCAATTGTTCGCAACATCTTCGCAAGCCCAAAAGAAAAATAGGTCCTTTACTATAGCAAGTGTTAGAAGTTCGATATATTACTTTGCATACCTGGTACTTTTTGATACCTGTGAGTGCGAGAGAGATATACGTGTATTATATATACTGATGTACCGTAAAAGAACACACGAAATCATGGTATTATACGAATATCAGTGTGCGAAAGGGTGAACTTGCGAATACTACGATTACTAGCTAAGCTTTAGGTACGAATAGCTAAACCGAGTTTAGACGGCGTCCCTTTAATAAGTATATTCTGCTTCGCGGTGGCTTTTCTAGCTCGGAGAAGCGGGTGTTTCCCACTTACGTACAACTGTATACTTCTTACACATATGCAGTGTACCTTACACGGCCTTACCACTTGCCTTGCGTTTGGTTTTAGGTAAAACCCCACCAAAAAGGGTCACCGCCGCAGAGAGAAAGAGGAGAATGGGACAAGTGCCTACTTTTTTTATGTTTATAGGGGGAGAAAAATGGTGCCTGCGAAAATAAGGTGTTCACTTACAGCTTCCTATCTGTGCCTTGTGTATCAGAGTGTGGCGTGACGCCCACGAGGGCGAGGCCGCCCTTTCCCCTCTCTCCCAAAAATAAAAGCAAAAAAACCAAAAGGGCCCTAAACCCCTAATGTAAAGGTAAGGGGGAAAATATACCACTGCTTCTTTCTTTCTTTCTTTCTTTCTTTCTTTTTTTTTTTTTTTTGGCTACAATTCTCTTCAAGGATGTACGACCTACTCCGCTTCGCTGGGTCCTCCTCCGAAAGGGAACCCAGGCCCAGACCACGGTGAAGACTGGTTTAATTGGGAATTCCCTTTAATAAAGTCGATTCCCCCCTTCTATCACGACTTTTTCTCCTCCTCTCTTCTCTTTCCTCTCCTCCCTTCATCTCGGGATCGTCCTTATATCGCGTGCGCATACTGGTCTGTGGGACTTTGAATGTGCCGTCTCGTTAATTTCGATTCTTCATTTCTTCATATCGTGCTAGACACGCGGCTGTCCTTTTTAAAAAATCAACTTTTTTCTTCTCACGATCTTCCTTTTTGTTGTTTTGCTTTTTGTTTTTTATATCTATATATTATATATCTTTTTTTTTTTTTTTCTTTACACAGGAAGGCTGGTTCTTTCGCATTAGGCGCCGTGCGTCCATAACGGATCAACGTCAATAGCAGCGATATAACAATTTTTCGACAGCAGCATTTCAACGCTTGTCTGTTTAAACACCGCCTGGTGGTTTTTCGGTCAATTTATTGTGAGGGATAGATAGAGAACTGGTTATATTTTTTGGGGGGGGTAGCACTGGGAGAAGCAAATAACTTGAGGCTTTTTTAATTTTTTATTTTATTTTATTTTATTTTATTTTTCTTGGAAGGCCACTGTGGTTCAGGCAAATAAAACAACAGCACGGACGGATCTTTTCCTGCTACCACTTCCTAAATCAATATTATCGACCTATAATACCTACAACTGCGACTTCCTTTTTTTTTCCTCTCTCACACCACACCGCCAGTCTTCTTTTTAAATCGGTTCGTGCCCTGAGGGTATAACCTTTTATTTTTCCGACGACATACGACAATATATTATACACAAAAAAGGACAACGGGCTTTGTCGCTGCTTGCCATTCTTTCTTCGTTGATCGAATTCCTTCCTCGTTTATCTTTCTATCTTCGAACCGAACGGCCTTTGACAGGTGTCCGTTAGTTTTAATTTTGTTTTAAATTTATTTTATTTATTTTTTAAATTTTTTTTTTTAATTGGAAACCTTGGATTATATATATACTCTTTGGGAACAAGTATTAATAAGCAAAAATGGAGTCTAAGCTTACGATAACGTACGGCATCATGAACTTCCTGTTCATCGGTTCTGGAAGCTCTCATGATCGCCATGGCCCTCAGCTGGTTCGCCCAGATGGCCAAAAGCTCCCACCGGTTGGAACTGTCGCTTCAATTCTCCTCCTCACGCGACGTTCCCTGCACTCGTACGTTTTATCAATAATTCCTGCTCTCAATTGCAAAAAAAAAAAGTCTGTACGAATAAAATGCTAACATTATATAAAATAAACAGCCCTTATTGTCAACGGTGTCATTGCATCATTACCGGTCTCATGATGCTCCCCGCCTCGCTATCCGATCGACAATCTCGGTTCTTAAGATCCAGGCTTGGTTGGTAGTGGGCTGCTCGTTCTTCACGATGGCGATCGGTTGGCGATCTGTTTAAGACCCTGATTCACGATGGCGATCGGTTTGGCGATCTGTTTAAGACCCTGATGACGAGGAACGGGCTTCCAGGAACTCTGGAACTCGCACTCGCCTACCTTCAAGGACCTCCTTCAGCAAAAGTTCCAGTGCTGCGGTTACATGACAGCACCTCGTTCCAGGCTGATGCCCTCTGCCCAACGCCCTCAAGCTTCGACCGTGCAAGCTTGCGTCGGACCCTTTTCCGTCTTCGGCCAACACTACCTGAACGTCATCTTCACGTCCGCTTTCGGCCTTGTCGCTCTCGATGTTGCCCTCCTCCTGTGCGTTGTCTCCCTCCAGAAGGTTCGCAGCGAAGAGAGGAGGTACAGGCTCATCGACGCAAGCGTGGTGTCAACAATATCTAAAGGGAAAAAAGAAATCGTCTTTTTTTTATGTTTAAATTGCTGGATTTTGGTTTAACTTTCACTTCTTTGTTTAATATTTTTTTTTTATACCAAATAAAATTCAAGAAAAAATCCTTTTTTTTCTGTTCCTTTAGACAAATTAGCGGCATCACGGAGGTGCATCTATTACGGCCCTCTGTTAATTACTCCTTTGCTTTTTAATGGCGTCATGGCTTTCCTTAACCAGTTTTTTCTCATAATACTTTTCCTAGTGTTTATTTCCCTATATTTCCATTCTCCCTCTCTCTCTCATATTTTTTGTACTTCACTTTTTACATTTCAATTCTCACCACACCAATTTTTGTTTTTAGCGTTACACTGATATCACAACATGGACGTATTCAGCTCTTTCCTCAACCAGAGGGGAAAACTTTCCTATCAATATTTCGATATTGGCAAAGAAAAATGCTTCTTTTTCCACCCTTCTTCTCACAGTTTCTTTTTTGTTATATCGAATATACCAATAGTTGCATTGCAACACACACTCGCTCACTCGTTCGGCAATTATTTTTTTTTGGCAATTTTTCTTACCTCGAGCAAAAACTCTCTTGAACATTTCGTTTAGTTTTTTGTTGGCCTTTGCAAGTGAATTTTTAAGGATTTCATCGTCATCCGTGTATACTTTTCAATGCAGTCTTCGAAAAAAAAAAAAAAACCTCCCTTTTGGAATACCTGTGCAAGTGGACCAGGGCAGCGAAATGGTAAACAGGAAAAAAATATTTTTAGACGGAGCGTTATTATTATTGAAAACCCCAGTTGTATCATATATATGAGCCTTACCACATCTTATTTTTTTTTTTTTTTTTGATTTATTAATCCTACTCACGAGTTCCTCCTCTAGAAAGACCCACGCCGATCTAGTGTCTTATGTCTTAATGTCTTATGTTTGGGCCCTTGAAGATGATATCAATATTACTCCTTGAAATTAGAAGACAAATTCAACATGGCGTTCAGTTCTTTTTGGCATTGACGAACCTTGGATGCAAGGAGTTTATCAGCGTTTATTTAGCTGGGTTGCGCATCGTTTGCTGCCTTTCGCGCCAAAAATTTTTACATGAAACTTGTAGCTTTTTGCCTTCGAAGTTCGAAGCTTCAATAAACAAACAACTTGGTTTTTCGCCTAAATAAACCTCTCTATTTGCACAGATCTCGGGATATGGGACGAATTATATAAATCATCCCATTTTTTTTTTTTTAAAAAAAAAAAAAATTATATAGTATATATCTATTTAAAACAAAAGTCAAGAGCAAATTGTACGCCTTCTCTAATGCAAGATCTCTTCTTTCTCTCCTTTTCTCAAGCCACCAAGCCTATGCCCTGCAATTGTGTCGTGCAGTCCCTTCTTTTCTTTTTCCTCTACCCTTGCCGGCGCTTGCTGTGGGGAATAGGATCTGCCCTGAAGACTATTTTTTACAAGGTCTTGTTCCGTGAAGAATATTCTGGCTTGGCTCGATCGCAGCCAATCAAACCACTCAAACCCTACTTTTTCGACCCATGTCCATCTTGTTCACCACTAGTATTACCTACTAGGTACCCTTTTTTACTGGGAGACTTTTTTTTTTCTTCACGGCTACTGGCGAATGATAATCAGAGACTAAATGGGTGTTAGGGATCAAGGATATTTAAAATAAATCACGACTACAGTTTAGTATTTCAGGAACTATTGGCACGCTTATGTTTGTTTTAGTTGTTGGGTTTTTTTTTGGTCTAGTGTTTTTTGTTTTAAACACTTTTCTATTTCTGTATCTGGGATAAAAAAAAAAAAAAAAGGTATAGACATTTTCGGATTCTAGCTTCACGAAGCACTCGTCGTCATTATTGCCTGGATTATTACTATTAGTTCTTGGTTCATTAATTATAAACCCTTCTCTTAGAATTAATTTTGATATCGTGACAATCTTCACACTTACCAAGTCGTCACAGGCGCTAATTTACGCTTTTTTTTTTCCAAAAAAAAAAAAAAAAAAAAAAAAAAAGAGGCAGAAAATATCGATATAGATCTTCGAATATAGTCTGTTCGGTCGCAACGAACCGAAATTTTCAGCTGAAAGTATCGCGATATTAGATACTTGCTACCAGTTATAGAAGCTCAAGAGCCTTAGACTCCGTGCAATATTATTATTAAGGTAATTTTAAGATTAGAGCAAATATCAATTTTCTTTCAAATGATTTGGAGACACCAAGAAGACAAGGTACAGTGGTGAGCATTAAGACGTCATTTAACCACGTCTCGGAAACTGACTAATGAAGGAATAGGAAACCAGAGATCTTAAGAAATCTGGGAATGCCGGCGGAACATCGATCATACATCACCCTGTTAATTTTAGATCGATTCTTGTTATGTATCGCGACAATTCTTGCACCTTTTCAACACGTTGAAAGTACTTAGTATACAATCAGATCAAATGATCACTGAGCAAAAAACACAACAATTATGAAATTCATCGAGAAATAAAAGGATATTAGTGTCAAATTTAGGACGAGTAAAAGGCATGAAATAAAAGCACAGTAGTATAGATTGATCCAGTGAACCTTTTGACAACTCCTTAAGGCTAATTTTGGATTGAACTTGGTAATGATAATAAAAGGAAGAGAAAGGAAATATAGTAGTAGGTTTGAAAATGAGCACGAATTAAAAGAAATGAATTGAAAAAAAACCCCCTTTGAATATGTTTTGAAGCAACAATATTGAACATTTGAAATAATAAAAAGAAACACCGATTGCTCATATAAAAAAGTTGAAGATTTTAAGTTATCATAAATAGTTATTATATTTAGTCTCTGCCCAGATATAGCTGCCATGTTGATTATTATATGTTTAAAAAGGGAGAAAGCTCGATCTAAAGTCAATATTCGATGTTTCAGAGCTGGCAAGGCCTTTTTTTTTTATCAAATGTTGTGACAAAAGTAATGAACCCATTTTCTGCGATAAAAAAGATTCATTCATCGAGCTGGCCCTCATTGTTGTTCGTGTGATACCGTTCAGGCAGTCTAGCAGCGGTTACGGAGCACGGAATTCTCCTCAAATATCTTCCAGATTGCAGGAACAACCTGGCCGTACCTGCGCTTGGCAATGGTATCCGTAGTCCTCGCAAGGTTCCTGAGCACCAGCGACGCAACGTAAGGAACGCCTGCAGGCTCATTCTTCTCGTCAATACGCGTATTACGCACTTTGAACTTCATATAAGGGTTCTTCTGCGGGGTCTTAGCCGGCAGAGGATCCTCGGGAGCCTGCTTCATGTGTGCGATCGGTTTGCCCTCGAGATCAACGACGGGTTTTTGAGGGGTAGGGATGTGAGTTTGAATGTGAGCGCGGAATTCGTGGCGGGTGGCGGCGCCGTCGGGAGCAAAGCGGCGGCAATTGGCCCAGCGGCAGATCATCTTCGCGCTGGCATCAGGTTGACAGTGGTTCTCGATGAGGTGGAAATACAGATCGTCTCCAGGCTTCGTAAACTGGCCGCACACATGCTGGTTCTTGTCCAAGCCGGCAGGGTGGTGGTGGGTGCCGCCTTGCGGTTCCGGAACTACCCACTTACACTTGGTATACTGTTCACCCTTGATGGAAACAGGGACGAGACGAGGCCTGATACCTTTGATGATAAATTTTCCAGGGTTGCCATCGGGATTGTTGACGACCATTGCACTAGCTTTCTTAAAAGCAACGGAGACGTTCTTGATGAAATCTGCCGCGGGAAGAATCGGACGACCCATGAATGCGGAATCATTGAAACGCGTCTGATAAGCCTGCCACAGTTGAATTTGGGTTATATCCGAGTGTTCATCTTGTTCGAACAAACACCGCATCCTATCATAAACAAGATAAAAAGCCATGTTAGCGAAATGATCATAAAGGTCACTTTTCTCACTATAAAAGTTGGACTGCATATAACATACCACTTGGTAGCACGCTCGGGTTCCGTGAAACCTTGCAGTTCTTTGATGATATCCTTAGGCAGAGGTGGTATCGTCCTTGGCCCTCTAGTGGCGCACTAACGCGGTGATGCGTCCCTTTTAATTCCTTATAGTGATATTGGGTGTGGGCGTTATAGGTGCACAAGCGGCAGAGTTGGCTGAGGACGTGAGTTGGGAATAGCATGAGGAACCGAGTACTGTTGTCCTCGAAGGATGTAAACTGGTAAAGGAAGTCTAATGCCGCGCTGATAACGGATTCGTCCTGGAGGTATAGCTGTTCGATGACCACATTCAAAACGTCATCGCTTGCCTGCTCTAGCGAATTCTTATCATCCCTAATAACAAGCATTGCCAGTGCTTTCAGGCATACAGTAACCTCGCCGCGACCAGCCTCGGGATAATTCGGAAGAGAACTTTTAAAAGATCCCTGTTTTCCGAGATGTTCAGGTAGTAAGCGATCGACTCTGTAATATCAAGCAGGTAGTGCCTCAGCTCTCCCGCATCGAACTCTTTGAGACACTTATACATGTGTGTTCCCGCTCTCATCCTCTGGGACAAAAACTGCGCGTTCTCCCTATTCAGGGCCAGGTTTCTTAGGATCAAGGCGGCGTTTAAAACGTTTTGGCTAATATCGAGGTCCGGGAGAGAGCAGAGCCGCCACGGGAAGCGGCCTTCTTCCGAGCCACCACATGCGCGTTGTAGCCCTGTCGTAGATGATCCAGTACAGCTTCTGCTAATATACTCCACTGGTTGAAGATGACATCGTTTGTGCAACGTAAATTTCAATAGATTGTAAAGCCCCCATTCAATTTCCTCCGGTATAGGACACTTGATAGCCATTTGGATCCTGTGTATGTATGACGGACCCTTGTACCCCGCTCCAACTTGTACCGCATGTCCGCCTGTACCGCTTGCGCCTTACGCTTGCCGTACATTGCAGGAGCATTCAGTGGTGTTCTGACAGGTATAGGGATGATTCTAGCCGCCGCAAATTGCGACCCAGTCGCTGTCAAAGGGTTGAACCCAGGGATATCTTTGAACGCACGGTCTCCAGCCTTTGCGGAATTGAGACCCAATGCCGATGAGGAGTTGTTCAAGTTTACGCTGCTCTGCCTGTCTGCGGGCGTAGGAGTACCGCCACCAGTGCTGGCGGCCGGGGAGCCGGCTGCGGCAGCACCGCGTGGCTTGGGAGTCGCAACTTCTGGCTGATAGAGGACACGACGAGGTGGCGCTTCCCTAAGACTCCTTCCTGATGAGGCTGCAGCTGCAGAACGTTCCGGCGCAGGAGAATCGCCTGATCCCCGGCGCGGCCGACCTGGAGTGCTACCGTCCGTCTCTTTCTCAGGTTCAGTGTGAAGCTTGTGACTATAGTTTTCTAGTGTTCGAGTTAGAACGCTCCCGCCAGCTGCCGTCATTTCTTCGAGGATTTCCTTCGGCGGTGGCTCTTTCTTGTGATGGTCGACGATTTCGTAAGCTCTGTTGTCGTGTAGATTTTCGTTGATCTTAGTACAAGGTGATCGTAGAAGAGGAAAGGGCAGAGATGAAAAAACAAAAAAAGTGAACAGGAGGGCGCAGTAATAATTACACAAGCATTTTATAGTAGATGGTTTTTAGAAGGAAACCGGCGTTTGTGTTGTTAACGATTGGCTTGTAATCTTGCGCCATATTGCGCCAGGCGCCTTTATGTGAAAGAGAGCGATAATGTTAGCCTTAAAAAAAAAATTGGCTGGATAGATGACGATGGGCGCATTGTGAGTCGGCTACTAACTTTTTTCGTCGCTGACCTTGTCATATCCACCTTTCTCAACGACCCGAATATATAACTTCCGGAGGTCAATCTTCTTGCGGCCCAGCTCAGGTTCAGGGCTGAAATATTTCTCGGTTCTGATAAGAGAGATTAGAGAGCGTCAGATTAGCCCATGCACTGTCGCAGAAGCACTGAATAGTGGCCTCCTGCAGAAGGGCAATGGATAAAGGGGGAACGATCTGTATAGGCAATTGAAGGGGTTCCTTACCCGCGCTCCTGCACAAACTTCGTCAGGGTTTCGATAAATTCTGTATATTCTGGCGTTCTCTCTATATCAGAGTCGTCAACTGGCTTGTTCGCCCAGCGATTACGGGCGGTACGGGAGGCATCCTGAAAGGTTGTCTGCCGAGACAATCGCCAGCTTGATCCTAGTTCGTTAGGCCTGCTTTATGCTAAACAGAGGTTTCCGATATGATCGAGCTTGTCGCCGCTTTGAAGCGATGTGGAAGGAAGGAAAAGATACCTTTGACGTTCCCAGGAAGTGTGATGACGATGGGGTTGACGATGAAAATTATTTGGAAGGGTTGGGAAAAATAGGATGAGAGAGTTTTTTAACGAACTTTGTGTGCGATTTTTCAAAATAAGGAAAGGGAACGCGTTAGAACTTAGAACTCAGAAAAGCGGAAAAAGAGATTTTGATTTGTCCCTTTGTAACGCTCAAATGGCACGCTTTGCCCAATCTGGAGCAGGCTCAGGATTTGAACGAAGCTTAAAAAAGGATTGGATCTTATCTAATCTTATATATATCCCACCTAATCTAATATAAGATAATCTCAGCCGATCTCAGATAGGTGCGGCTCAAGGGATATAAAGGAAGACGTTCACTATTTCAAATATGATTCCGATAGCCATTGCTGGTAGCTGTCGTTTTCTACTCTCTCTCTCTCGTTGCTGCCGAATTAAGATCTACGACCTTCAGACGCTCAAGTACGGCTGGCCAAAATGCTTCTCGAATGACATACCAGATAATTATACGACACGCCCTCTTTTATAGAGAAACAAAGATCTCCACTAAGTGTTTCGTCTTTTTTGTTCATATAATTAGAAAAAAAATTTTTGTATAACATATCTTGTATTTATTCCTCCGAAGGTTCATCTCCTTGCCCAGGCCGTGCTCCTTGAGAAGAGCATCAATCTCCTCCGCCGACCACAGCTTGTGGTAGATCTTCCCATTTCTTGTTCCAACGGTAGCAAACTCGACTATTGCAGACGCGGTTAGAGAGGGATATTTCAAACAGATACTAAACTAGCAAAGTCGTTCAAGAACTTACGTTTCTCGCTCGAGAGCGTCGTGCTGTCCATAGTCTTGCTTAGCACCTTAACAGCGATACCGCACGCCTCCTTGAGGTCGCACTCTTCCTTGTAATCTTGCTTTAGTAGACTCTGCGCGCTAGCGTTGTTGGCACCGACACTCGTCGCCTTCCAGCCACCGTAATTGCCAGACGGGTTCGACTGATACAGTTGGAACTGTCTCAGTTTATCGTAGCCCGCGTAAATGAACGAAACACCGAATGGACGTAAACCTATTTATGAGAGGGGCTATTTTAGCTACTATGTACCTTGGGTTTTATCGCACGTGTTGCAAGATAAAGCCTCCGAAGTCTGGTGGGGCTATGGTGAGGGACATATGGAACGGACCTCCGTGCTGCGTATATCCTTGCTTAAGGTCGCACAGGCGCTTGACGAGCTGTTCGCAAGGTATCTCCTCATTGTACGTCCTCAGATATTGTTGTGCCGTTGACCGAGCGTAGTTAATCAGTATGTTGGCGTCAGCGTTCATGCCGGCTACGGCGCAGATCATGTTGCTTTCAGGTAAGGCAAAGTATATTAGTAAGAGAAACTCCACAGCAGGGGATTAACTTTCTAAGGATGAACTGCAATTCTTGTACTGATGGCAGAGCCGAGAAAACATAGGAGGTGCCTATGGCAGACTGTACTTAGAGCTTAGGTAAGGGTGTAGAGGAATGATTATTTACTCGTTGAGGATGTAGAGCTTCTCCGCTGACGTGTCTTGCTCCAGTAGCTTGCTGGTGACCTTACGCTCAGCGGCGAGGACGATACCATCTTGAGCGAGATACCCAACGCAGTTCCAGCGTGCGAGATAGCTTCAAGGGCGTATTCGACCTGGTACAGGCGGCCTTCTGGGAGAAGATGGTTGTCTAGGTTGTACCAAGACGGTGTTAGTAAATGAGCTACCGAGCTTTGGAAGCTTCAAACGTTGTAGGTGATAAGAAAGTAAGCAGAGGTTCGAAAGGCATACTCGTGAATCGTATCTTCGAGACATTTTATGAAGCTGGAGCTAGTCGGAGAAGGTGTTTTGTTGGTTAGGTTTCGTGACTTTGAGGTATTGAATGAAGGTTTCGACGTCAATGCGGGAGAAAGAGCTTAGTAGTAGCTTTTTTGGTCCTGGCTCGGTTTTCTGCTTTTGTACGCGCGGAGCTATTCTTTTCTTTTTTGTGTTCACTCCTCCATGCGTGCTTATTAGTGCGTGCAACTTCTATTTTTCGGCTGTGCTAAAATTTCGGCCTTCTTGGCATAGGAAAAGGTTCCATGCTATAATTTTTGGGATGAAAACCTTTAAACCGAAACCATCTCATTCTCACCATTAAGCCCGAATCACAGTTCGTTCGCCATGCCGTCCACTCACAACGTCGATAAGCCATGGGATACCGATGACATTGACAAGTGGAAAGTAAGCAACCCCATCTACTCCTTCTTGATAAAGACGCTACTGTTCTTGCAATCATGTGCGCACATGGGTTTAAACTAACCTTAAAAATCGCTGCGACAATTACTTAGATCGATGAGTTCAAACCCGAAGACAACAAGGGCGGCACGTTCCTCCAGGTTTCCGATTTCAAGATCCTCTTCCCGCGGTACAGGAACAGTACCTCCGCGAAGCATGGCCGCTGGTAAACCGCTCGCTGGCGAAGCTGGCATCGACGGCATCCTCGACGTGGTAGAAGGCAGCATGCTGGTGCGCACGACGAGGAAGACGTTCGACCCGCCGCGATCCTAAACGCCAGGACCTGATAAAGCTACTCGCGAGGAGCGTCCCGCGCCGCAGGCGATCAAAATACTGCAGGACGACGTGGCGTGCGACATCATAAAGATCGGGAATCTCGTGCGGAACAGGGATCGGTTCATGAAGAGGCGGCAGCGGATAGTGGGGCCGGACGGGTCGACGCTCAAGGCGCTGGAGCTGCTGACGGGGTGCTATATTATGGTCCAGGCCAGACTGTAGCGGCGATGGGAGGTTACAAGGGTTTGAAGGAGGTCAGGAGGGTAGTGGTGGATTGCATGAACAACATACACCCAATCTATCACATCAAAGTACGTTTTCACTCGCCTCGGGGAGCTTGCGCTGAATACCGGCGCAATAGACTTTATTTTCAGGATTTGAAAATTGGTCTCGGTATAAAAGTTTATGCTTACGGTAGTTTTTATCTACAGGAAATGATGATCAACGGGAATTAGCGAAGGATCCGAAACTCGTAAACGAGAACTGGGATCGCTTCCTGCCGCAATTCAAGAAGCGCAGCTTGGCTAAGAGGAAGAAGCCGTTCAAAGTCACAGACAAGTCGAAGAAAGTCTACACGGTATTATATCGTAACGCTGCATTTCCATTCGAACACAAAATATCAAATTTTCGGGCTATCATGGCACTTTACAACTTTTGCAAACTTGAAGCTAATCTAATTACGTTTCTATAGCCCTTCCCGCACCCAAAGAGCCGTCCAAGATCGACAAGCAAATCGAATCCGGAGAATATTTCTTATCGAAATCACAATCCGAACGTGCAGCCAAAGAAAAACGCGAAGAAGCGCAAAGAGAAAAAAGAGGCCAAGATCAAAGAGCGCGAGCAAGACTTCATCGCCCCAGAGGAAGACACGGGACCAGCAGCGAAGAGAAAGAAGAAAAAGAAGAGCAAGGATAAAGATGACAAGAAAGAGAAGAGGAAGAGAAAGGAGAGGAAGAAGTGACGCTGAATGGTATCGATGAGGACGGCTGGGAGGATAGTATAGGAAAGAGGCGTAACGAAGAAGAAGAGAAAGTCAAGGGACACAGACGCCACCGCTGTGGACGGTGATAGCACCTTGGAAGGAGGAAGAAATCTAAGAAAAAACAGCGGCACAATTTGTCCGATGCGGAAGACGAGGGCAAGTCGAAACACAAGAAAAAGAAGAAAGGCGATGAAATGGAATTGATAGGAGCGTTTAATATCTCAAGCACTGGCTCTCAGCAACACGCGCACTTCCACGGAACTCATTATAAGTTACCACATCCCTTCATCAACCTTCTTCAAGTTGCGGTGGGTTCCTGCACGCTTCTTTTTTCTTAGAAATTGTACGATGTTGAGGAAATGAGTTTATTAGGCGCTCCTTGACCTATTTTTCTTTGTCGACTTGCAGTTTTTTAGGTTCAATATATTGTTCACGGAAGCATTTTATTGACAAGATGTATTTATATGTCTATTGTTTTTATATTTTGTATAGTATGTATGTATCAATATTCTAAGCTAGATTTGATCCGTAAATAGCTAGGTATGGGTTCCATTAGACAAGCTTATCTCGGATTTAGTACCCCTTGTACTATAGAAAATCGAACATTTCAAGAGACAAAAACTTGCTTGAGGCTCTATTTTCAAGTATTAAGTAATAGCAACAGTTTTAGCGGCGTAATTAATCTTGAAAGTGTATAAAAAAAATAGTCGTTTGCTCATACCTTAAGCCTTCTGTTTCAACGCTGCTCAATCTGAATAGCAAAATGCTAGTGATTTCGCAGGGCCAAATAAAAATCAGAGCTGGGCACCAGACGAGCTATAGGTGCAGATTTTGGGACGTTTCAACGAGTTAAAACATTGACGTTCACTCATTGGTGAGGTTTTACCCCTCACAAAAACTGCCTCGTGATCATCAAATGTTAGAGTGGGTAAGTTGACGAGCTGAAAATAATAATAATAATAATAATAATAATAATAATAATAATAATAAGCAACAGCAACGAAACGGTTGACGTCGATTTAAAGTAGAACGTCACGAGTCGTAAACGCCTACGTTCTTTTTCCATTTTCTTTTTTTTTAACTAGTTAGAGAACTGGAACTGAATAAAAAGGGTTGAAGCCATACTATTAGAATATATTCTTTTCGTTGTGCGCTAAATCTGTGGTGGAAAGTAGTAAGTATTACAAGGAGCGAATTTTGGGAAACTTTTTCAATGATAACAGTAATATAAACTTCCCGTGTGAAATCTGGTAGTGAATATGCAATGCTGTATGTCGTTCAAAGCTTAAGTTAGATCGGATTCGTCCAGAGCCATTTAGTCTATTAGAGCGCGCAGCAAATGGTGTTAAGACGAGAGCGTGGAGTTGTGGTGGCATGGTCGAACTTGACTGTGGTAGCTAAGGTGGATAGATCCCGTTATGTAAAGTCTCCTACTGGAATTCAGAAGGATCTGAAAGCGATGAGATCGATATTGACTGATAGATGAAGGAGAAGGCCGTTCATGTTAACCACATTAGTGACGCCAAAAAGGAAGTTTTGGGAAAGCCGCAGAGCTACGGAGTAGCTGTACAGCGCTGTAAGCTCAAAAGCCTAAATGATGAGGCATTTAAAAGGGCGCAATAGAAGACTAAATCTTCCTCGTAGCCTTGAATGATTTGATGAAATTCTTTTGGCGTTGCTTAAAGGTAATAAATTTTAAGGTATGAAATATGCCTAAGTAGCGCTACGTAGCTATGTTAAATCTTTCTGTTGCGCTCCTGCTTGCGATCGTGATTAACGCCGTTTGCGATGTAACTTCTAGATGATAATTCTTGAAGCCATTTTGATGTCTCTAACTAGCCGTGCTCGATATTGAACCTGTGAGTCCTACAACTAGCTGGAAAGCTGGAGAGGGCACACAGAACAACGAAGACAACCAGAACTCATATCGAAAGGAGATGAAAACTAGGGGAACGGCGCGGACCATGAAGATTCACAAATCTAGGGCAATAAAATATGCAGCAAAAGATGAAGATGAGGCTACGAATCAAACTGAGTCTGTGGAAGTTGGTGATAAGAGATCCTACACGGAAATTGTGTATCCCTTCGGTCATATTCGGGCACGGAGAGAGCGAATATAATTGCGAGCAGGACCTCAAGCAAAAACGCACAATTGTGCAAAAATTCTCCCGGCAATTTCACAAACTGTAGTCACTTTTTCCATTGTATCTGCCCGAACTTTCCTTTCCAAGTAGATAACTGATACCAGCGTGTTTGGGAACTAAGAGGAAACAAAAAGTAAAAGCTCCAATGCTTGCCGTGCCTCCGGGATGACTCTTTTGCTTTCCTCTTTTTTCTGAACGAGATTACGAGAGTGAGCACGAGCAGAAGCCGCTCAAGACGACGAGGAATGTCAAAATCTTCGTAAAAGTAATGTTCATATATTACTCTGCCGGGATCGAGGGCCTGTGCAGATATACATCGAGTCGGACAGAAAAACAAAGGAAAGGATATAAAATGAGATATTATTGAAAAAAGAAACGTTACTGATGGTCCTTAGACTTGCATCGACGTTGTGGAAAGATCAATGATCAAGTTTCTGGGATACATTGAGAAGTAAGGGTCGAATACGGCGCGGTTTTTTGTTATTGTTTTTCCTTTTTTTGGTACGCGAAACGGAGGGATGATCAAGGACGACCTCCCCAAGGCATTCAAGTGGAAGCCATCGGTAAGATGTTCAGCTTTCAGACAAACCTAAACATGCAGCCTCCTTTGTACAGCTCATAGGTCTAGGAAGCAAAAAAGTGCGCTGCATAATGGTGAAAGTATCTTCTTGGGGGTATGTATCCAACCCACATCCCACATCGGTTACGCCACTTCAAATGGATCACCGTTGGTGAATGTACATAACGACGTCCAAGTAGCCGGGAGTAGGAATTGTGTCGGAGAAGAAGGGGATAGAAAAAATAAGAAAAGAAAAGAAAGAAAAGAAAAAAGAAAGTTGTTGCAAGGGTTAGTAACTAGAAAGAACAAGAACAAGAAAAAAGGGAAAAGGGAAAAGAGGAAAAGAAAGAAAAGTTTAGCATCGGTCAAGGTTTCTAGATGGAGCTCAGTGTAATGGATGAGTTGGCCATTTATCGTTTCTTATTTGGGTCGTTTTTCGAGTTTTATTTACTTTTTTTTTTTTTTTTTTTTTTTTTTTTTTGTTTCTTTCTTTACTTTTCCGTTTAGTGAACTAACATCTCGGGTCGCGTTCAAGTGATAGAAGTCCGTCTGTATGTGTGCTGCGCTCGGCCGGATGTTGGGACAGTCCCGGCGAATGATATCTGTCAATATAAAAACGGAAAAAAAAATACCACCATCGTCTCCATTATCGACCTCAGTTAGGCAAAAGTCTTGCATGAACGGCGGGAATGGGTCTCTCAATTTAACCAGCTAATCAAGTAAACGATGAAGATAGGTTGCGACTCGTGGCAAGGGACTTTTTTTTTTTTTTTTTTTGGCAGTGGAGTACTCTTTCGCACTTGTAAATGAAATGGAGGATGGTGGTATCCACATAGACCGTTAAGAGCTTTTATTGTATAAGTATTTCTTATATTTTATTTATTCTTTTTTTATGTTTTCTTGAATTGACACTCACGCTTTGATAAGAAGCCCGCGTTCATCGTTCCACTGCTGCAGGACTATTTCTTTCTTATTCTTCATTTTCACTTTTCTTTTTCTGCTCCTTGTTTTTTTTTTTCTTTTTTTAAAAAATATATTCTTGGTTATTTTATTTTATTTTGTTTATATATTTTCTTTCTTTCCAGGTCATTCTATGAAGTAATTTCTGTATTATATTAGTATATATGAATGTGCGTATGTTTTTTTCCCCTGCTATGAAGGTCTATATATTTTGCATACTGGTTAATATGCAGGTCGATCGATTACCAGACTTGCTACTTCTTTCAATAACTCTCCTGGCATCCTTTATCCTCGTCGTAGTCTTTCTGGCCTAGGAGGACCTTTTCTCCGACGCCACCTCATGGGTTGGTATAAGTCAGCCTTCCTATGCTCTCTAGATTTTGAAACTGGTTCAAGTTGCCTAGAAAAGCTTCGTATACTAGGACTGTTAGCCTTTCCGTAATACCCAAGGTTTATTATGCTGTGATTCATTCCTATTTCTCGGACGGCTGGGGCAAATAAAGTCACAGCACTCTTTTGAGCAACCCGAGCTGAAGTGTATAAAATGTGGGGGATAAAAAAAACAAGAATAAGAAATAAGAATGATGATTATTGTTTTTTTATTATTATTATTATTATTTATTATTTTGCGATTTAAAAGGAAGGGGAAAAAAAAGATACACTCAATGACGAGGAGAAAACATGGAATGAAACAAGGGGGAAATAAAATAAAAATATTGGAAAAATAAATAAATTGAATTAATTAATTAAGAAGATAAAAAAAAAAGGAAATCAAATTAAGAAAAGTGAAACCAAAGAGCTCACAGATAGAGAGCAAACGGAGAGCAGGAATTCTCACCCTATGGTACGACTTGCGTACCAGTAGTCTACTTTTCCTTTTTCAGTTTCTCGTTTTTGCTCTTTTTATTTATTTATTATTTTTTTTTCCCATTTGACTTCCCTTGGGGGGTAATGTTTTTAGTGTTTTAACGCAAGTAAGTCACCATACCTACAAACGACCCAACTGCATGAAAAAGAAATACATGTCCCTGGTACGTCAGGCATATCGCACAGGAGAACTTCGAGCATGCTTGACGCTTGGAGTCTCCGGGGTCTGGATTCAGGCTGTGCGAGTCTTCCGCTCCTTGCTTCTGCCATGCTGTATTTTCGACTTTGTACGCGTCCGCTTGTTCATCGAAGGAGGCTTTTGGAAAAAAAAAAATTGCTTTTGCTGGAAGACGTTCGTCACATGAATTAATTAATATAGCTCTTCTAGCGGATTTATGCGAGAGACATGATGTTGACGTTACCTCTTGGATTTTTTTTTCTTCTTCAAAACACGCAGTACGTGCGTGAGCCAATTAACTCGGTATATTAGATAGTCGAACTTGAAAGTTGCAGAGAAGGCGAGCATAAGATGGAGGTTAGAAAAAAAGTAAGTGAGAAAGAAAAGGAAAGAAAAGGGAATTGAGTTAAGACCAGGATAGAGAGATACAGATATAAGGGCGCGAGGAATGTATAACATGTGTCAGTAGGATGACATGTGTGCTTAACGTCGAATTCATTGTTTTTTCTTGGTAAAAAAAAGTAGTAAAAAAGTATTGCGAATTATCAAGAAAGCCTCAGATGGTGAGGGGGGAGGATTCATTCCCCTCTCTCCAATTTCTTATTGCTAAGTACGTTCGGTTTTATCCTTAGAAAAAGGACCTAACTTTTGCACAGGCTGAGGTAGTGCTGTAAGCACGAACAGCATGTCGGCAAAATATGCAGAGATTGCGCCTGAAAGTACACCAAGTTTTTTTCCCTTTCCTATTAATTTTTTTTTTTTTTTTTTTTTTTTTTTCCTCTCTGATTCTTCCTTACCCCCCTCCACCCCTTCTCACCTTAATTTTTTCTCTCTTTTCTTCCTTTCTCTTTTTTGTATCTGAGAAAATTCACCTGACAGGAGACTAGCTATACGTTTTTATTTATTTTAGTTCTTTTCTGATTTCTTTTAATAGAATACAAAGAATACGCTATTGCTCTAAGTCAGAGGAAGAAATCGCAGGGCGTGAAGCTATGTCAGCAAAATTAATGGTCACTTTCACTTTTTTTTGCGGCGGAATCGATGCTGCAATAATGGAGCGTGTCTTACCACCTCGGACCGTGTTGTATGATATTATATCCATTTTTTCCCCTGCGGGTTAGTTAAATCATGAACCGCATCTCACACGGCGGCTATGCAGTGTGCGTACGTACTCTCAAACAAACCGGCGTCTCCCTTTACTACTACTATACTACTACTACTACTACTACTATACAACTCTTCCTCACGAAGTTATTTGATACCCTTGCTCAAAGACAAAAGAGATAGCGTGAATAAGTAAGATCGGGGAAAAAGAACAGAAAGAAATAAAACTCGCTGTCTCTTAAAAATTTAAAAGGGGAAACAATGCTTTATCTCCTCAAAATGTCTCGCGGCGCTCCCATCAGCAGGTATATATCCGAAGCGCTATTGCAAGCGCTAGTCACCAGGGTTAGAGAAAGAAGTCAAGCTAGGCTCGGATCAGGAGCTCTCAAATTATATATTGAACAGGCGGAATTCACTAGTAGACACAGATCATTTGCAATATTATAGCAAAAGGATTTCTAAGAACTGAAATAAAAAGAAAGTATATAGAGTCAGTGAAAAAAATCAGAAAGAAGAGAATAAAGGTCCAAATATGGCAAAAATACTGCTCAATCATGCTGAAATCTAAACAAAAAAGTTGTATCTTTGCGAGACCATTTGGCGTCGTCTAGTTATACTTGACCATCCTATCATTCTTGTTATTTGTTCTTGTATTGAGCATACCGGTGAATACTAGCTTCAACTATTCATATAACCTATCCAGTACTTAGTATATCATGAGTTTATTTATCTATTTATTGCATACAAATACAATTTCTATTAACTTACTCGAGAGAGCGCTCGCATTCACCGATCCCTTTTTTCATATGACTTATTTATTATTTATTATTTTATTTTTCTTTTCAATTTTCTGCACGTACCGGCGTTACGCTGAATGACATTAGTAACCACTTGACTTTAGGCACTAAATCGTATACTTACTCCCTAGAATTCCAAAAATAAATAAATAAAGAGCCTCCATCCGTGCATTTGAGGCTAGGAGGGCGTACTGCATCGAATGGGAAAACAGAAGGAAAAAGGAAATTGAAATGAGAATAAAAAGGAAACTAAGAGAAATTTCAGAGAGAAAAAAACGAGGTTATGCGGTACGAAACAACGGGCCAGGTATACAGCCCGTATATACGCTGCGACAACTAGTAAATAAAGGAAGCACCAAACGTTAAAAGAATGTAATAAATCATGAGTATCTCTTTGAATTGTTGTTTTTTC
>AZLU01000084.1:0-55724 GCA_002224055.1 Pezizomycotina sp. ARF18 | reverse complement strand
TCACGTGCTAGGTAGGAAGATCCACTTGCTCCGTCGAAATCTTGGTGTTGATATTTCTTTTTCCGTTGTGACCTTTCAGTATTTAACCGATTTTGCGAGGGAGACCGCTGCCAACAGTGCCGTTCATTCGAGTTGTAGAAGAAAAGAAAACGTATAAACGTCCAGAAAAACACGGCTGAAGAGACGGAAATGAGAGACAGTTCTCCCCTCGATGCATTGAGAGCCATTGAGGGATTTTTGCCCCCTCTATCGGAGGTTGTAAAATGAATCCGTTCGAGAGAAAAGAACTGCATCGGATCGAAACTTCGAAACGAACCTGGGATGCATGTTGCAGTACCAAACTTCCTCGCCAACTTTCGACGAGTCTAGTGATGAAAACGAAAACACAACAGGGTCGGGGAAGGAACAGCGATGGCGATCGATGAGTTGTCCATTTGGAGTAGAGAAGTTGTAATCCACGAGGTAGGAAGAGTGAAGAAGAAAGGTGGGCGGGGCCAAGGTGAGTATGGGTCCATCAACTTAGTGCTTTTCTTAACCACCCTTCTTTGAAAGACGCAAAGCAGGTCTAGTTATCATAGAAAGAAGTGTTCTAAAATAGTCAAGGCGAAGAAGAAGGCATTAGCAAGAAATGAGAACATAAATATGAGGCCAGGACTCCTCTGCCTCCCTTCATTCGAACATCCAAAGCATACCTCGGAGAGCAACAGCAACTTCCACCATCAACCTCACTTCTACCTCACTTTTATCATCAACTGCACATATCTTCCATCCTCAACCCTTTCTGCCTTGGTCGTATCGTCCGGCCTACAAAGAACTTCCTTGAAGAACCATCATTATACCTATAGCCTCTTCAAGGCACCATCCCACCCTTCGTTGACTTTGTCGACAGGCCTCTTCTCGAACGAAGATTGAATCAGCAAGGTAGGTCCGAGTAGAGTCCTTCGCAATCTGATACGTTCTCGTATGTACCTGACACTAACATTTATAACGTTAGACAAACCCGTCTCATAACTTATATCAACTCCTATAATTACTGTCGACCATCATGTGCTTTACGAGCAAAACGTCTTCCGCGACTGCCATTGTTTCAAATGGGGTCGTTTCCGTCAGCATTGCGCAAAGGAGTACCGTACTGGAGAAACATGCGGTATGAAACTGGTTTATGAAACCGCCCAAAGCCGGCAAGTGCAACATATGCACAAAGATCGATATAGCAACCCGCAAGCTATATGCGTCAAAGGAAAAAGTCGCGAGGTGGATGTCGGAAGGCCGGAATCCAGTGTCAACGGAAAACGAGAAGGTTGCCATCCAAAATGGTTCAAAATGAACTAATGGAATTGAACGCCCAGAAGATAGCAAAGATGAAGAGCCTTTGAAGAGTAGTCAAAGTCCTCTTCTCTCACTCAACTCTGCGTTCCTTCCTTGAAGTATCAATATTTTCTCTTCCTATAAATCATATCGTCCAAAACAGCGAAAGTTTGGAGGATATAGCCATCGAAAACCCATTCCTTTCCCTCATCCTCCCGCCGTCATGAAAGATTGTATTTTGCAAGTTTGACTCCCATCTTTTATCTCTTTCTCTCATTCATACCATACCTCTCACTTTTAAAAATCCACAATTCTTTCCCGCTACTGCCCTTTCAACCTCCTTCTTCTTCCATTTCTTCTTTTTTTAATTCCTCTTTTTGATATTAGCATACTCTTTGAACGCGATCGAAATTTGTTTGGTTTGTTATTTAATTCTTCCTTGCTGAAAATTTTTTATAAGCATGTATGTAGCTCTTTGATTTAGCGACATGGTCAATGAAATGTTAGTTTTTGCTTTTTCAGGTATGAGGCTCAAGCAAACGTGCTAAGACAGAAACTCGGGCTCTGATAGAGAAAAAGTGTATAGTACATTCTTTGTTGTTTAATTCCCGGGTAAAGGTTTTCGAAGCATACCTGCTATTGCTGGGAACGTGCTGCTTCATGTGCATGTGTGCATCCTCTTACGCACAGGCCATCTTGGGTAACACTATTTTTTTTTTTTTTTTTTTTTTTCAATTGGCGGAAAGGAAAAGCCTGCGAAGCGAGAGTAAAAACTCCGCTTTCGTAAAAGGGCTTGAAAGAGGATATGGCTCCAAAGGGTGGGAATTCCGGAGAAAGGGGACCCAAAAGGGGGGGGGGAATAATGATGGAACGAGTAATGAACACCAAAGAAGAGTGATGACGAGAGGAATACTTTGTATCTACAGTAGCGTAGAAGCAAGAATCCCTCGAGCTTTGACAACGAGATATACCGTGCTCCGCCAAGATGACACGAGCAAAGCACAAGTAATCTAGTATATCTCTTTTGAGTTTAGGGGAAGCACCGGAGCCATGGAGAAGCTAACGTTGTGGCAAACTAGTAGTTTCACGAAGAATAAGAAAAGAAAAGCATTAGAGAAATATATGACGAAGGAGAAGAAATTAAGCGTCAATCCTAGATTAAGGATAGACGCTAGGCTTTGAAAATTTTTTACGCTTTTTTTTCTTCTTCTTTCCATAGTTCCTCTTTCCGTAGATTGGCATCCCTAACGATCACTCAACGGATTTGATAGAGAGAAAAAAAAAAAGGAGGGGTCGAGCGGGGGGAAAAGGGGGAACATTGAACGACATTGAGTAAAAATAGAAAAATAGAGAGAAAAAAGAAAGGAAGAAAGACAGAAAGAGATAGAATAGCAAGAGCAGAGAGTGAGAGCAGAGAGAGAGAGAGAGTAGAGACTACTAGGGAATAATACTGGGAGTAATAGTGGGTGTGGTCGTGGTGGTAGAAAAGGAACTGCCAACTCACCCATCACCGAAAAGTTGGAACTTGCCAAGGAAAGCCCGAAAGCTCGGTAGAGTGGGAGCATATGAAAAATTTTTTATTCCACCATTTAATAATATTAAATAAATAAATAAATAAATAGACGAGCAATAAACAAATAAAATAACGTACGAAAAAAAAAAAAAAAAAACTGGGGCTAATCTCTCTCTCTCTCTCTCTTCCCCTCAATAAGCTTACCTCTTCGTATTGCTGCTGCTATTCCGTTATAGCCTCCTGAATTCTTTGGAAAGAAAAAGAACCCGGGAAAAAAAAGGACTGGTGTGTTGAGCATGAATTGTCGTAACCTAATAAGTAATTTCTTTTCTTTCTTCTTTTCCGTCCATGAAAAGCAACGTTCAAGTCGACAGTCAAACTACTAGATTGTAGTAGCGCTAGTCACGGAGATTGTGACTATTTGATTCGACTCCGATCTCGCCGGCTCCTCTGTGACGAATAGAAGCTAAGTAGCTGATAATACAGTATAAGAGGTCAGCAAGAACATATATTTGACGTTAGCAAATCACAAGAGAAAACTTTTTTAGACGGCGCTGGGGAATAAGCAAGTTTGCGAGCTAGATAACAAGAAAGAAGACGGTAAAGCATAGAGGCCTTTTTCTTTCTTTCTTTTTTGAGAGAGGAAAAAAAAGACAAGTTAAGCGAATCTGAGGAAAAGGGAAGTCTCATGGAGAGCGATGAGACACGAAACGCGTGAAAAGCAACTCAAAGCGCAATTCGGGAGCTTCGACTTAACGTAGATATGATTGAGCAAGTTTTTGGTGTATGTTTAAGCTCGGCAGGAAAATGGTCAACAACTAGTACCTTTCTAGGAAAATTTTATCCAAGTTGACTTTGGACCTATATCAGTTTCTGCCTTGGTCGATGAATACTATCACCATACTAGTAGTCATCGTCGTCAATCCGGCCTCCGAGGAGGACCTGATGCGGTAGTTTAATTAAAGAGGGTGGTGTGGTATACGTTCGATGGTCGCCGTTGTTATTGGAAGCGTCCTAAGCGGAGACTGACTGGCTGCCAGGCTGCCAGCGAAGCAGCCAGAGGAGAAAAGGGTGAAAGAGGGAATAAAAAAAAAGGAAAAAGAAAAAGACTTCGACCCAGTCCCTTTCCGTCCATTGAGCCAGTCAGAAATGGACAGACGTTATCGTCAATAGATTATTTGTATAAATTCGACATCGTCGTTCAGAGGGGGTTCCTGAGGGAGAATTGTCGAGGAGTGCCCAATCTTAACGTTGATTTTTTTTTTTTTTTTTTTTTTGTTACCTGTAAATTAATTTCCCAAAAAAAAAAAAAAGATTTGACGACCAAGATGTGTGTCGAAAGATGAGAATGGTGTGGGCTGGAGACGTTAAATACCGGAAGCAAAGGAAATGAATACCTCAGCGGGTTCTCTGCAATCAGTAGAGACTACCCCTACATCTACAGATATGTAGCGCTGGCCAGTGGATATCGTACACCCGTGAAATAACTACCTTGGAATGAGTGGGGTTACGCATGACCCCCAGGCAGCCAACCAAAGGCTTTGGACGTATCTGCACGACCTCAGCACTCGTACGCCAATTACCCTAAGAAATTGGTCGAATTATATAAAAAGAATTTAAAGCGTGAGAATACCTCCTGAAGATGCTTTGTTCGGACGAAGATTTGGGACCTTATAACGGGAGTAAAATGTTACCTCAGACGAGGTTGATTGCAGGAAATATATACGACCGGCGAGATTGTCTATTTGAATTTCTTCAAGATTGAAACTGAGAAAAGAATAGATCGAAGGTATCCGAAATTGCGAGAAATATATGGGTGAAGGAGAAGATTCTGTCTAGAAAGGACCGAAGCTAGGGATCCAGCAGACATCCAGGGTTTTATAACTGCTGACCTTTATGTTTTTCCTACGTAGGTTGATGTGTTTTCATATACGCCTCCGGATACGTTTGACAAAACCTATTGTGGCCTGAGAGATGGCCACGAAGAGAGGTGTAACATGACCACGCTGTCAATGGGAACACCTTGCTTTACGCTTTGCTCAGCAAGAGGAAAAAAAAAAAAAAAAAAAAAAAAAAAAAAAAAAAAAAAACTTTTTTGCCAATCTCTTGCTTTGCAGATTCGGTTCTAAAAATAAATGTAAATGATGATCGGTCAACAAAACTCGAAAAGCTCAATGGGATGTATCTTGCTCTGCAAGGTCTCTATCCTTGCCCTCCTCGTTCTATGATTATGACTACTAAGAAGTCCATCCCCGGTTCGCAAAGCCAAGCGATTTGCATTTTGAACCGTTGCATGATCTGTAGGCTGCATGGTCGGCCGGCTTTTTTTTTTCTTTTTGTTTTTTACTCAACTTAGGTACAACCTTACCGTTATTCATTGGCCACAAGTCGACCCAAGCTGTAATTTCATAAGTCTGAAAGATTGAGGAGGAGGAAAGAGAAAGAGGTGGGAGGTCCAATGTTTCCAGCAGAGACTTGTGCACAAATCTCATTCCGGGGGACATCAAGCTGCAGGCCCCGCTGGGGGGCATTCACAGTGTGCCTCGAAGTTAGTACATAAACAGTCCAAATTCTGCAGAGATGCAAAGCCAACGAAAATATGCAATTCGCCATGTGAGACAACGTAATCCTGGGTGACCAAGATATCCTTGAATTATTGCGCCTGTATATGCGTGTGGGTGGAAAAAGAAACCCGGTAATATACAGTTTATGCGTATTTTCATAAGCGTTTTCCAATATTTATATATGGTGGAGTTGACAGGGTTTAGACCTTAACCCCAGTATGGATAGCTGCCACCCCAAAAGATAGATCTTCCCACCCGCTCCCGGCGGGCCGGAACCCCGCATCTTTGATCATAGATGCGAATTCTTCTTGGCGAGGAAACTAAAATTTGTACTAACATTAGCCGAGAGAAACTTACTTTTTCGTCCAGTTAAACGCGAACCCAACAGTTTTAAAGAAACCCTCAAAGAAAACCGAAAGGTAGAAAAATCCTATCCCCATGATTAAACTTACTTTGGCAATACTTTCCACAAGGTATTGATAACTGTCTCTATCCCGGCGACAAGTTGTCCCATCATGGATAAACGTGAAGCTATACCTCCTGTATAATGAACTCAATATTGGATAATTGACTCGTGAAACTCTAGACAGGAGAATACTCCCCGGGTTTGAGAACACGATGGGCCGTTCTTAGTGCTTTTTCCTTGTTGGTAAAACTAAGAAGAGCATTAGTAGCACGAAAGGAAAAAAAAAGGGAAAAAAAGAGGCAAGGAGAAAAAATGATAGAGCAACAAAAATCGAAATTAAAACGAAAAGCAGCAAGAACAAGAAGAATACTTTCTGATCCCAAAAGCAATAGTCAAGAGATCGACCGATCATCTTGAATAGCATCCAGATCTTCCTAATGGTTTTGAAGCGTATAGTTAGCCAGACCAATCCAAGGAGCCAAGCTAGGTGACTGGAAAGCCGAATCAAAAGCTATACCCATTTTGAACCAGAAAAGAAAGGCAAGGATCATCTGTATATCGGGTCGGAAAGTTAGCTAGACTGGAAGATGACAGACACTAGTGGGCATTTTTTAATGATTTACCTTGAGAATACCAAGAGAAAGTGCGCGCCGTTGTCCTTCCTTTAGCATCTCCTCATTGATATCACACACCGTGACTTTAGTATCCAGTCTCATTGACCGTGCGAGAGTGATCTAGTAACCGGAAAGCTATATCGCCGGTACCACCAGCGAGATCGAGAATTTTCATAGGAATAGAACCGCCAGCTTTTCGGCCGGGTTTAATTTCCTTACAAAGTGGTCCTTCCACAGCCGATGTATCCCAAACGACAATGACATCGTTCATCGCGTCGTAAGAAGAGGCAACAGAATCAAAAACACCTCGCACTGCCATTTATATATGATGATTCATTATTACCAACTGTCAACGAAAGGGTTTTCTAAATATATATTTTGCTGTATGATTATCAGGCTTAGATTAAGGCAGAAGAAGACAACTGGGAGAGGCAATTGAGAAGTTAAAGAACCAACTCGGTCTGTACCTTTAGAATTTGGTTGACCTGTCAATCGTCTGGAACCCAAAATCCACCGTGTCGGTTCTCTTTGTGCACTTCTCTCATGCAGGCCCTCTGGACCACTCGGCGCGGAATAGCAGCGGCTTGAGATGTGATTGTAGAAGTGAGACTGGCACCACATAGCCTCGGCCGGTGAACCGTAGTTGCCGGACTATTCCAGGGCTGAACATTTTTTTTGGGAGGAGAATAAGGATTGCTTCTTATATCAACTGCGGAAGAGAGATCCTAGAGGATAGCGTTTACACTGAGCTGGAGAGTGGAGGGGAAAGCCTCCCTCGTATCTGTGGTGGATGGTTTGATAAATGAATGATTGAGGAATGGGCGCGTCGGTTAAAAGTTAAAAATGATTGAGTCCTTTTGTTCGGATCATTTTCGTCTCAAAATAAAAAAATAAAATGTGAGGCTCTGCACCAGTATAGAAGAAAGAAGAAAAAAAAAAAAAAAAAGATTTACTGACAGTTATTCCTTACTCTCTCTCTCAAGCTAGCAAAAGTAAGCTTGCCGTTCTTCACTTCCAGATCCCGTTCACGACTTAACCCGATCGCAGACCGGCGTGGACCTAGTTCTCAACGACAGCACACTACTATCTCTCTTAACTCTTACTTTACAACCTCCGAACCGGATTATTGACGCGTTTCCTTCAGCAGCTCATGGCGTCTTGGCCTCATAACTCCCAAATCTACCACCATTGCGCCTGGCTGGACTGAGCACAAAGCACCCACAGGTCAGAGGAACCTCTCATATCCCTCCCGCTTACAGGAGACATGCGGGAACAATCTAAAAAGACTGAAGGAGAAGAAGAGAGAAGGAACCGATATATTTGTGTCTTTCTTCAGCGCTCATTCTTTTTTTTTTTTTTTTTTTTGCCTGGATTTACTACAACTCCCCCTTTCACAGGCCATACATACTACTATAATGCGAGTACGAAGACTTCGACATACACCAGACCAGGCCCCTCAAGCGCCCGTAGGCCTGCGCCTGCCAGCGCAGGTCTTCTGCCTAAGCCCCAGGGGCTTCCGCCTCGGCCAGATGGTTCCCCAATGGGCAACTATCCGCCAGCGCCAGGATCGGGCCCTGTTCTCGGATACGGATTCGCTCCTGGAGGCTTTGGGAGGGGTGGCTACCCGCAGGTACGCCGGCTACGAAGAGGAGTTTGGTGGTGGTCATTTCCGCCTGGCATGGCGGCCGAGTAGGGGCAGTTTCCATCGCGGTGGAGCCCACTCCTCATTCCAGCAACGGCAGCGTCGGGCCTACCGCAAAACAAGGCGACAGGCCGAGACAAAGTCAATTGCTCTCCACATTGCGCATTAAAAAAAAAAAAAAAAAAAAAAAAAAAAAAAGAAGAATAGTTTCCTTTTATCTTCTGATCGTTTATTTACTGCGACAGTTACTAACCTTTCCCTTTTTCTTTTTTTTTCGTTTTCTATAGGCGCGAGATCCCAGATGCTCACCCTTGGTTCTCGTGACAACAAGCCAGGGAAATCGGTTTGTCCACAATCTAGAAACCAAAGTATCTCTATACACACCTCCAGACGGTGTGATGAAGGCTATGGAGAAGATGAAATTCCTTACGATCGACGAGGAACGGCAGCTGAAAAGGAGCGCGTGACGAAAAAGAAACTGGAAAAGGCCGCGGTATCGGAACACAGGCCACAAGCAGTGGAACAGGACAATGGCGAAGGCTACGAGGCTTTCAAAGCTCCTGGAGGCTTAGATGGAGAAGGTTCAATGGCGTCGAGGAGACCGGCGGCTGCATTTGCGGAAGAAGACGAAGAGAGATAGAAGGAAGATGACGAGGACTACTATGATGAAGACGAAGACATGGACGAGCACGACTACAAACGTCTAAAAACCAACGAAGGAGGAGCTGTTGAATTTGGCGAAGATGATATCGCTTGGCAGATGCGGGCTATGGCTGAAGAATTCGGCCTTGACGAAACAAGATCTCGGAGAGGATGACGGCGATGATTTGACGGCGGAAGAAAGCGTCAAGATGTTCAAGGAAATGCTGAACGACTTGAACGTCAACCCATACAGCACATGGGAGAAGGAGATGCCACAAATGGTTGAGATGGACGTTATGTTTGTATGTCTCCAAAAATTCCGAACCAGCCCATGCTGCCTGTCTGCAGCTAACGTCTCAAAAACAAAAAAAAAAAAAATACAGTGCTTCCGAATACAAAGAAACGCAAGGAAGTCTTTGGCGAGTGGAGCCGAGATCGAATGGCGCAACTGAAGGCCGAGAAAGAGAAGCAAGTCAAGGTTGATGTAAGTTACAACATTGTTGAAATTACATAACATAAACCGGTCTATGCCTATATTAATTATTATCGCATCTTATTTTAGCCTCGTATACCCTATCTACGTTTCTTAGAGACAAACGCTACACCAAAGCTGTACTGGCCAGAATTCAAGCGAAAATTCAAGAAAGAGCCAGAGATGAAGGATATCAAAGTTACCGATAAGGATAGGGAGAAGTATTATAGGGACTATATAACTAGTAAGTGCCGCTACTATACTTACGATGTTTCAGATTCAAGGCATAAATGCTAAATAACCATGAACTCTGATAGGGACAAAAGCTAGCATAGAAACTCGTGAGAGCGACCTCCGGAAACTCCTCAAAAGCACAGCCGGCCTCGCCAGAGATACCACCGACCTCACCCTACCGAGCTCTATATCATGCGACATCAGATACGTAGCCGTGCCAAGAGACAGGAGAGAGAGATCCTAGCCGACTACGTTAAGACTCTTCCCGAAGACGGGGCCGCCGCAGCAGCAAATGCGGGTTCTAACGATAAGATGACCGAGGAAGAGAGGAACAGAAGGCGCTAAGAGACAGGGCAGAAGCAGTTCGCAGGGGACAGCGAAGAGTCAATTATCAGGTTCGGCAGGCAAGGAAATGTTACGTGAATCTGAGATGGAGATTCAGAAGGCGATGGAGATTGAGCGAGAAGGTGTTTTAACGCACTCCAAAGTGGAGCTAAAAAAGATAATCAAGACTAAGGAATGATCAATCATAGAAAAAAATTGAAAGAAAGAAAAGGGAAGAAAACGAACTCAAAAATGACCGAATATCCTAATGCAGGTAATCCAAAGAGGCTTTGTATTCTTGGTTATATTTCTCTTTTTTTATGGTTGATATATATATATGACAGGTTGCTTAAATGATCGCCGTCACTTGAATCTTATAAGTTTCCTCTCTTTACAACTGGTAACCTATCACGCGAACAATTCTAAGAGCCTCTAGCTCCTTTAAATATCTTCAAATAATGGTGACGTCTGTCATTCATCGTATCAAATTTTAAATATCTATTTGTATAGCAAACGCCTTTTGGTAAGCAGCAAGGCCTCCACAAATTGAAGAACCTCTCGTGAAACTAACTAGCCGCAGATATAATACTTAGTACTACAATAGGCATGTCTACATACATGAAACGCGTTTATTAGACTATAAGCCTCATGGATAGAAATGGATCACGGATATATTTAAAACATTGTCATGAAATAAAATTTTCTACTTTCCCAATAATCAAATACTCGAAATATACATACATACATACATACATACATACATACATACATACATACATACATACATACATACATACATATATATATATATATGTAGGTATGTATGTATATATGTGTCTAATCTAGATCTAATGCCTCCCAAAAGGTTTGGGAGGCCTAGGGTTGATACACGCCACCGCTTCTGTATAAATGTAGATAAATTAGACATATAGTCATAGCCCTCGCGGTTCCAATAGCAGCCTTTCATCGCAGGCCGGTATATTCATTTTTACGTATACAGTACAAAAATATATAACCCTGGATTTTATCAATCACGCTCTATATAAAAATAGTAGTCTCGAGACACCCTCTAAGTGCGAAATGAAAAATACTTATATCTACAACGCTTGACGCTTTTGTTTTAGCGAATGATCACCGTGGACTGCAGGTTACGACTCAAAAATAAATAAACAAATAAATAAAAATAAAATAAAATAAAGTCGATGTTAATACAATA
Source organism: Pezizomycotina sp. ARF18 (assembly GCA_002224055.1). NCBI lineage: Eukaryota > Fungi > Ascomycota > Pezizomycotina sp. ARF18. The sequence goes on along the minus strand of AZLU01000084.1, from coordinate 44,789 downwards.
AGCAAAACAATCTCCTTGCTGATACCTAGTCGAAAGATACCTATGATTATCATTATTATTATTTTTTTTTTTTTTTTCAAATGCCGACAGGCTGATTTCCTTTTGAAAATTATAGTGGGGTAGTAATAAATACAATAAATACAATAATACAATAAATACAATAAATAAATAAAAAAAAAAAAAAAAAAAAACTGTTGTATGTATGTATTATTTTTTTTTTTTTTGTTGTCCACTGTGGACGGTCCGATGTTTTGCATTTTTGGTGACCCAGATCCTCGGAAATTTGGCAGATCTGGAGATGGCTTGCCGCTTGCATGGGGGAGGAGAAGAAAAAGCAATGTCAAAACTATCGAAATGAAAAAAAAAAAAAAAAAAAAAAAGCAAAGTAAAAATTCGCTTAAATATTATTAAAAAAAAAAAAAAAACTCTGCTAGTCATCTATCTATCCATTATTCATCCAAGGTCCGTCCTTACAAGAAAAAACTACCAACGCCAACGCTCGAAACCAAACTCACTCATTCCCAACGATGGCTCAGGGCACCAAGAAGCTCTCAAAACCGCCTACTTCCAAATCGAAAAGGTAAGAAATAGGCCTGCCAGCCTTCCTTTGAAATAGATGTGTGCAGAGCAGAATATCTAATAATCATCATTCCTTCACATTTTTAGACCTCAGGTCCTAGCTCCGAAGAAAGGCAGACGGGTAATCGCGCCACGGAAGCAAGCCTTGATTGAACAGAATCAGATCAAAAAGGTGAGTTTTCTTCGCTTTGTCTAATACGTGCTCACGACGAATGGTACCGCAGTGCACAAAACTAACGGCATCCGAACAGAAAGTTGATGCTGAACTGAGCGCCGGCACGGAGAAGAACCTCGCGGAGAAGGCTGGCCATCTGGAGCTCCTGAGAGGGGGCAAGAAGGATAAAAAGAAGTAATCGCGGGACTTCATATACTGTATATCAACTGGTTTCACATTTTTCTTTGAATTTTAGCGCTGCAATAGTTGTTTTTTCTTTATGCTGTGTACGTGCTGAGGATATCCCAAAATGCCTCGGACCCGAAAAAAATTACTAGCCCATACCAATTGATAGATTTTTCCCTTTGCTTTCTGTTGTTCTACAAAAAATCATACAAACAAAATCATTTTTTTCAGGAATCAACTCTGTACACTATCCGTCCTTCCCTTCCACAGCTCAATAGCCTTTGCCAACTTCTTGATACCTTCCTCTAATGCATCCGCTTCCTGATAACTTATCGAGAGTCTCATGCACCTCTGGCCCCAGTTCATACTGTTACCCGTTCCGACACCTTCGCCGTCTGGACACTCGAAAGAATCGCCGCCACCGACGATAAGGCTGTCGTCAGCTTCACGGGCAGTCTTGCAGATTTCTCTCGCGTTATAACCTTCGGGAAGCTCAACCCAAATAAAGTAGCCCCCGTGGCCGCCTTCTATGAGGGTGCCAGTCGGTAAATGTGCCTCAATGGCTTTAATTAATCGACTGCAGCGCTCCCCGTAGACTGATGTCAAGTTATCGATGACGGTGTCAATCGGTGCCTTTCCTGTCTGGTCAGGAATGATAAGGTCGTGCACGATCGTCGATGTAAAATGACACGGTGCGCCACCCTGCATATTTATAGTAAGGCAAAAAGCTCAGCGTCAGTAATCATTTTGTACGTGGACGAAAGCATTGTCAAAAGCCTTTTACGTACGCTGTGATTCGCTCCACTTCCACCAATTTCCTCTGCAAGGACACCGCTAGGAGATTCTACCCATCCGACTCTCAAACCCGGCCCGAGCAGCTTACTGAAGCTGCAATTACTGATGGTGTGACCTTTGTCCTTCTCCCCTACTCCCATCTCCTTATCGATCGCGACTAGCGTCTTCATCGCCAGATTCCCTTGCTTGTACGATAAGAAATCGTACACATCGTCCGAAATCAACAGTATATCATATTCTCGCGCTATCTGCACTAGCCTCCTTCTGGCCTCTAACGACATCGTAGCGCCGGTAGGGTTCGAGTGCGTCGTGACGCAGTACAGCACGTACCGGTACAGCTCCTTGGGCTGGACAGACTTTATCGGTGACAAGCCAGCCTTGAGGTCCGGAAACGGCTGCGGGGATATTTCTTTGTCCCTCTTGAGCGCGTCGAGCAAGGCGTCAAAGTCGATGGACGTGCCCTTTTCCGTCATTCCTATGCTGGTCATGAGGTTCGTGAAGCCTGCGTCTTGAAAGACCGCACATGCCTTTTTAAATTCCCCAACTATCAACCTTTTGAATTTTTGAGGCAGGGAGGGAAAGTTTTTTATATACTATACCAGAAAGTAGACCGGGCTTATTATAAACGCGCGTCTGGTGTATCCCGTTCCTAAAACCTCAGCCATAAGTTTCCTCTTGTTGCAAATCGTTTTCATTTAAGAAAATCAAGGAATATAAGGTGATACCTGCACTAGTGAATAGCATGAGAATACTTGCGAGTCCGTTGCTAGCTCCGGCTGTCAGATTGATTCTTTCCGGACCGGGAACATCTTTATCGCTGAGGCCGTATCTTTTGGCCGTCCATTTTCCGATATCCCTACGGATCTCTCATTGCCCACTAAAATCGCAGACATGAGCATAAGTATACCATCAATCTTTCGTTTTTCTCGCAGATTACAGGTCTACATACAATCTGGGCCGTAGTGCACTTTAACACCCGAAATAAATTTAGCTCCTGCTTGACTTTAATCTTCGCGAGGATAAGCATGAATATTCAAAAAAGTTTAACAGAACATACGTGGATGTCTATCTTCTGCAAAAGAATCTGGCTACATCGTCTGTTAGCTCATTTCGATGTCGAGACGCTACCCTTGTAAACACCAAAATTGCTCGTGACGTAATACATCAAACAAGAAGCCCGAGATAAAACTCTCTGAGCTGCTTCCTGCAATTCCTTCGTCGCGAGTAACCTCGTCCTTTTATAAACAACGGAACGAAAGAATTAAGTTAGTGCTTGCTTGAAAGATGAAGTTTTAACTTTTTTGGCCCGAGGTTCCCATGAGCGACTGGATCCTTGGGGGGGGGGGGGAGTTTTTCGTCTTACGTAGGATGCCACGCATCAGATCTATAGCCTTCGATTTCGATTCCATCCTGGTACTTGTCGAGAACAATCGATATCGTGCTGCGATTCGTGATCTTAAAATGGACGAAAGCATATAATAATAATAATAATTTTATGTCTCTATAAAATTAACGGCGAAATGAAAGAAGAAATGACATTTATTATAATTATAAAAAGGAAGTGAGATTTTCGTGGTCGGGTGATACAATGGCGGGGGGGGCATGCAAGGGGTTCAAGGACAGGAGTTGCTATAATTATTTTCCCGCTTTAAATCTCCACGGCCCATGGCCATGCATGGAAGAAAAGCCGCCATACACCATTCCGGCGACTATTAAAAAGAACCACACGTGCCGGCGCGCGTGTCGCCCCCCGGCGGTCCATTCCAATTCGGTACACTAGTGATGTCATGACGTTATCGAGTTTCCGGGCTCAATTGCCGTATTATATTTATACTTTCAATGGGCGAAGTTGTTTATTTAGGGTTGCTTTTCCCACCGCTACTATAAGGTTCCATCTGATTTGCCTCTCCCTGGAAACACATTATAGAACCAAACCCCCCCAACCCCCCTTCTTCCCTTTTTCGTCGAATAGCGACAGTTTTCTCGACTATCGTCTTGGTTATTGTAATTACTTTACCTTGATCGAACTAGCAATAATTATCGTAAACAAATTACTCGCCGGGATGACAGGCAGGCAGCTCCGTTCTGCCTCACAAAAGGCCGCTGTCGCCACCCTTAATTTCAAGGCTTCGAAGGCGAAGGCCCCCGCCGACTCTTTAGGCCTCGAGAAAAGGCGCTCAAATCAACTACCCTTTCTGTGACCAGACCGTCCAAAGAAACTATAGAGGACGATAAGAATATGTCTCGGCAGCAACTACATCGCGGAAGCGTAAGCTATCCGTACAGATCTCGGGAAAAGATGACCAACCCGAAACTCGAAAGCCGAAGAAGACAGACGTCAAGATATCAGTAGAGAAAAAGAAGAATGCTCCAAAATCCACCACCGCAAAGGAAACAACACGCCGCAAGGCCAAGAGCGCAGCAGCATCGCTCACGCAGTCGCCATTTCCAACGCACGCGCACCCGACGCCCGACGAATGCCAGGTGGTCCACGACCTCCTGACCCGAGCGCACGGCCCCGCTAGGCGCCCTAATCAGTTCCGCCAACCCAGCGCAACGATATCGGGTTGCGGCGAAGTGCCGTCCGTCTTCGATTCCCTCATGCGGACCCTACTATCCGCTAATACAACGGCAGCAAATTCGAACAGAGCACTACAAGGCCTCCTGAAAAGATTCGGAGAGGGCGAAAGAGGATCCATAAACTGGGAAGCCGTTCGGAAGGCGAAGCAGAAGGACGTCGCGGATGCTATACGCTCCGGCGGCTGGCGGATATGAAGAGCAAGCGGATATTGGAGATCGCGAACCAGATGTATGAAGAAGGCAAAGAGACTGGTAACGGTTTTAGTCTGGATTACCTACACGAGGCTACGGACGATGAGGTTATGGAGAAGCTGACGAGCTTTAACGGGATTGGCGTAAAGACTGCGAGCTGCGTGCTCATGTTTTGTAAGAAAACTTCTTTTTACATCCCCCCCAAAAAAAAAAAAAAAAAATTTAAAGAAGACAGCAGGAGGAACTGTTGTGATATCCGTAAACATTACTGACCACATATCTGAAAATAGGTTTAAGACGTAATTTATTCCCGGTGGATACGCACGTATTCCGCATCTCCCAGCTACTCGGTTGGGTCCCAACTCCGTTCTCAATTCGTGAAGAAGATGAGGCCGCGAAAGCGAACGGAGACGTTGCGAAGAAGAAGCGAGTGCCTGTCACCGAGATAGCACCTTCTTACACCTCAATGCCGTCATTCCCAATGAGCTGAAGTACGGCCTTCATCAGTTGTTAATCAGACGTAAGCGGTCGAGCCCCGTTTTGCCTAATGATAAATTATATACAGCCAGATATTAATTTATTTAAATTTTGACAGATGGTCGTACTGCCCTTCTTGCAACGGCAAAGCCGTCGCAGCCTCGGCCTCGGCACCCACGGCCGGCCACTCGAGAGAGTCACGAAGGAAATTATAGTGAAGGAAGAAACAGAAGACGGAAGTTTTTGAAGAAGTCAGGAAGACCGTCACCGTCAAGGAAGAACGGTCAGAAGATGAGGATGAATCTGGCGAGGGTGTCGTTCTTTTAGCTGGGCTGAACGACATTCCGATTAAAGGAGAGAAGTGGAAGAGAAAGCTTACGTACCTATCGACGCAGCTGGTGGGACCGGCGAGAAAACCGGAGGCAAAGGTGACGGGTCTTGCATCCTTGGAGATCTGGTAAGTGCACAGAAAACTCACTTTCATCTCGAAGAAATTGTTCGTGCTAATATTTCCATCCTAGGTATCGTGGGAGAGACTTAGCTTAAGTAGAGCACTAAGGCCTGAATAGAGAAGTGTCTCTATTGATCTGCGGCCGATATACGTGATGCGGACATTTCTTAATACAAGCTTTAAGCGTTCTTAAGTTTATGAGTAAATGAGGTTTTTCTTTTACCTTTTTTGTCTTTCTATTTTCGTGGCACTTGCAGTATTAAAGGTTTTAGGTCAATGTCCTTCAGAAGCTCGACTCTTGATATAAACTCATCAAGCCCTAATCTATTTTACATGATGCGACTCGCTGTGTTTGTCGGATTCTTTGTACAGAAATTCACATAAATATATACTTGATTGTTGGACGTTAGTAATGATCGTGGGTATATTTCACTGCGTCGATTGAACCGCGTTCCCCCATTGACCGATCTCCTCCATCGCCTTCACACCTCCTTCCTGCCAGTGCTCCTTACCAGTACGCCAGCCACGCATTTCCACGGATCCCTACTGCCTCCCCACTTCAGTACCTCCCCTTGAACCTCTCCCCGTTCTCCCTCGACAGCGGATCGCGCGAAAACACGTTCTGCATATCATGTCCGCGATAACCTTATCAAACAAATAACTGTAATACACACCGCCGTACCCGAACAAATGTGAAAAGAACCCTGGCTGCTCGTTCCTTCCACGGCGGCACTAAGCCCATCTCGCTTTGTACCCTGCTGTATATCGCCGTAGAATCAAAGTTCGCGATGTCGTCGGCGGCGGACGAGTGGAGCTCCTGATCTAGCACGCTCATGCAGATCTGGTCGTTCACCTCGGCGCTCTTGCACAGGGACGCAGCCCGGACGTGTTCCTCCATCATCTCCCAGGGCAGCGGCTCGTCGGTTTCCAGTGGCGGGCGTACGTACCTAGAACTTCGGGCGAGCGCGAAAAGCGCTCCATGAGTACGCTGGGGAGCTCGGAGAAGTCGGTCGCGCAGCGGGTGCCCGCGACGTTGTGCAGCTTCGTCCGGCCGAGGATCGAGTGGATCGCGTGACCCATCTCGTGGAAGAGCGTGCTGACGTCGGTGAACGGGAGGAGAGGAGGCTGTCCGCCGACGTCGAGGCGAAGTCGCAGACCAAGGCGATGGTTGGTAGTTGGAAGAGAGCGCCGTCTTCGCGTCGGCGTGCGACCGCCATGCCGTCCCCTGCCTCGCCGGTTTCGTAAGCTATTTCGTCGGGCTCAATGAGGCGAGAACAGCGGATCGTAAAGTGGGAAGGATTGTGGCTCTTATTCGCCCGGGCGAATAGGTCGCAGTAGAGGACTGCGATATGGCCGTCGTCCTCCGAGACAACATCGAGCCTGCGTACGTCGTCGCTCCACGTTTCCCCGGGCTGTAGCTCCCTCGGTACGAATCTGACGCCGTAGAGGCGAGTGAACAGCCTGGAAAGCCCCTGCATAACCGTGCCCAGTGAAAAATAAGTCGATAGCGTCTCGCCGCTGAATATATCACCTTTGCGAGCGAGGAAGATGCAATTTTCCATTGAAGCTCGTTGTAGTAGAACTGATAGTCCACGCCATTAGTGGCTCTCCGAACCGGTATGCTTTCGCTTTAGCTTCGTGAGCTCTTTGATTTCTGCCATCGCTGCGGGCCTGTTCGCCTGCGCCAAATAGTTGAGAAATTGGTTAACAGACTCTGGTGTCTTTGCCATTTTGTCCGTCAGTGTCATCTCTGCGAAGCTACTCGCACCAGAGAGCTTGGCCAGCTCAGCCCGCAAGCACAGCATGTGCTCCAGTAGCGCGATCGTCCGACGGCTACTTGTTCTATTCGCTTTAAATAACCACTTCCTCACTTCGGCGTCTTGCACGGAACCGAGCGCGTGGTGAACATGCGGCCCTATCGTTGGCAGCAGAACTCTCCCACCCCTCGTCAGCGTCCGCACTACCATCGGATCCATCCCTTCAGGCTAGAGCTTTCTAGCTGCAAGTGCGGCTTCTCCGCGTCCATCGTGTTCATGAATTCGTTACCCAGCCGAGATATGTTATTCGTCAGCTCCACGAACCTATCCCTCGCAGCTTTCGGTAAATTTACACCACTCTTCTCAAAATCCCGCAATAGAATGCGCGCTACCGTCTTCTCCTCATCTGACAGCTTGCTAAAAATCTCCGCGTTCCCCATGGCCCTCTTTAAACCTTCGTAGAGCCCCGTCGTGGTATTTAGAACGTTCATAAACTCGTACATGACAGAATAAGCTTCATCCGCTGCGTCCACCACTTTGGGATCCGGATGCGTGTTCCTGACAAACTCTGACAGGTCCGTCACGCGACATAGCAGGTCGCTCAACTTGTCGAGGTCCTTGACCACCCTGCTAAGTTCCTCCGGCGTGCGCGCATTTGTAATCTTGTTTTCGAGCCGCTTCGCTCTGTCAATGCACCGGTTCGCAAACTCCGAGAAACCCTGCGGCGTTGTCAGGAACTTGTTCTGAAAAAGACCGAACTTGGGCGTCGAAAGGCTCGTCCTCGTTCTGTTGTAGTGTTTCGGATAATCGAATATTTCGCGAAGGATGGCGTCGTCGCCGGTGTTGAAAGATTGGCCCAAGAACGAGGCGGGGAGGGCTTCGGGCGCGGCCTGCGACGAGGTAGACTCTGTTGCGAACAGCCGCCTACTTTGTAGGCAGCTAGAACAGATGTACGGCTTTCGAATAAGTCCCGAATTAGCCCTGCCGGGTCTGAGCAGAGCGCCTCCCCTCATCGTGAGTACTTGCTCAAGAACGAAGAACTGAAATTATCGCTAAGATATTCGACGGGGAGCTTATCGTTCATGAGTTCATAAGTTAAAAAAAAAAAAAAAATTTTTTTTTTTGCCGTCCATTATTAAAAAAGCCCTTACAATTTTTTTTTTTTTTTAGAAAATAAAATAGTATCCTTGGCTATTCTCAGCCTTATACTTGGGCCCTAAGACCTACCTAGCTAACCTTCAAAAAAAAAAAAAAAAAAAAAAAAAAAGATAAATAATTTATTTTATTTTGTTGATCTGAGCTGAGTCAGTCGCTCCCCTTCCCTTAACTATAAATTAAACCATTCCTCCCGTTTCTTTTCCAATTCTTTTTTCTTATCCTTCTCCTTCCTTCTCCAGCTCTCTTTGCCTTTTGGCTTAGATCAAGTGTAGTATCTGTTCTTTTCAGTTTAACAGCTGAAAGGTCACCGAAATGGTGTCATTTTTTACTGTTATCCTTGTTTTTAGGCATCGGCGGTTTTGCTCTGAGCTTGTCTCATCATCACCTTGACCACAGTGGCTTCTGTATTACACTGCTTCGGAATGCTGCGAACATTTCTCTTCTTTATTTCTCTTCCATTTATTTTCTATTTTGTTTTACTTGATGATATTCAAGGACAAGAAAGAAGGTAGTTTTGAAGATTTGTTCATCTTTTGATCAATGAGCTTGCGCTTTGCTTTGGAGGTCATGTCACAATGATTTAAACGTATGAGTCGCAGCGAAGTAAGTAGCTAGTAGTTCTTGGAAGGAAAAAGCAGATACAGAAGCACGTCGGCGAATCCAGGTCTTGTACTCTCTTGTACTCTCTTCATGTTGACAGTACCAATACATCGCAAGTTTGTGCTTATGATGATCATCAAATCCAGCGTTTGCTTGTTATTTCATAGTCAGCAAGACCTTTGCCCTCCCTTCTCGTGAAGTATATGACTGTACGCATGCCATGGCCAGAGCAATCTCCAAACTGTCGTTCCTTTGAATTAAGATAACGTTGATGTTTCTACCTACTTAAAGTACGTTATTGTGGTCTATGACGATATGGCGGTTCCCCCCAAAATCGCAAAACGAATCCAAAAATCGACTCACTCACGATGTCTGCGCGTAAGAAACCTTTTATTCTTTTTTCATCCCATGTCGGACCAAGCATGAACCATTAAAAAAGTTGACGATTTTCTTGGCGGACGTCTCTATGGCAGATTTTAAGCCGCAACGGCTTTCACCAAGAAAAAAAAAAAAAAAAAAATTATGAGCCATTGTCACGTCACGAACAAGTATTCGCTTTCTTTCCTCCGACTCTGCATTACATTCCTAGCATCACGCGCTTAAAATTATAACAACCAACCCAACCTGGGGCATCTTCCACCATGTCGGGAAAGAGGAACTGGTCGGCCTACAATGAGCGCCACGCTGCGCCACCCGTCATCGTAAGCTCGCACAAGCCAATCCCCGAGCCGGAAAAGGAGTGGGAGAAGGTGCCCGTATGGAAGCAGGAGGCTCTCGACGAGCAAGGGAGAAGCGGTTGCACGGCGCCTCAGGGGAGGATACAGCGCCGGCTATTTCAATACCGTTGGCTCGAAAGAAGGTAAAGTTTTCCGCTATCTGATCGTATAGACAGGCTTATTGCAATGAAGCGGTTTCTTTTCTTTTCTTTTTTCTTTTTTTCTGCTAACGATTGGTCTGAATCACTGCTTTGAGGATGATCAGGATGGACACCGATGTCTTTCAAATCTTCGCGCAAGAACAGAGTGAATTTTACGCAGCCGCGTCCGACGGATTTCATGGACGAAGAGGACCTGGAAGAAGCTGCCGAAGGACCGGGCGAGAACGAAGAAGTCGACTTGAACGCTCTGGGGATGACAGAGGCAGAAATCGCACGACGAAAGGAAAAGCAGGCGGAACTCGAGAAATCAATATACGGAGATGCATCTGCAAAACGAAGGGTGATGACGGCGATTACGAAGCGCCACTGCAGCGGCCAGAGATCAAGAAACCGATAAAGAACATTGGTATCGGAGTCGGTGTGTTCAACGACGACGGCGAGGATGATATGGACGTTTACGAGATAAACCCAAGTCTGACTACGATAGGGTGCTGGGAGGCGAGAAGAAGAAAAAGAAAAAGAAGAAGAAAGCAGAAGCCGCTGCTGCTACCACCGTCAAGGCGGAAGGGAAAGATAGTAGTGAGAATGTTCTCGGAAGGCACGTCTTTGTATCCAAAAAAGGGGCATCCAATGGGGACGAAGAGCGGAATGAAACTGCAGATGAAGGGATGATGGACGTCAAGAATGGAGAGAAGGATGAAGAAGCGGTTGATTACCGAGTCACGATAACTCCGTTGCCGCAAAATTCGGGGTCGACTTTAAACCGAAGAAGCAGAAGCCAAATCAAACTCGCAGGTAGCATTAGTTAAGAAGGAAGAGGATCTGCCGAAAGTGGAAGAAAGCAGGACGAAACAAAGGAAGAGGAGGAGGAGAAAGCGCCGACAAGATCTGTATTTGACTTCATAAAACCTGCTGCCCGTGAAAGGATCGCCGCAGCCACAGGCAAAGCAGACCTACCTCCCGCTCTCGGTGAGAGTGGTCCCGAAGGTTATATTTCGAACATCAATCTCGAAGAGATGGTACCACGCCTAGAAGCGGACATAGCTGCGAGCGCTCTGAAGGGATTTTTGCCGTACGCCGACGACCTGAATAAGCGTGAGAGATATCGGACGTTTCTTGAAGTCAAAGCCGGCATACGGAGCGGTTTGCCAGCAAGAGCAAGTTTATATACTGAATATATATCCATAATTTTTCGCCAATGTGAAAACACTCTGCTAACAATTTTTCTTTACAGAGAACCGGTATAAGCAACGAGGATTGGGCAAAAGAAATGCACGAATTCTTAAGCGCGGCGCGAATATTCAAACCTGCCACCGGCGCAATGGCGAGCCGTTTCACTTCGTCATCATCGCGAGCATCACAAATAGCAACAGGCGACGGCGTGTTGAAGAGGTTAAACTCCAATATACATCAGACATCAGATCGCAGAACGAAGATCCCGCTCTCGCTGCCGCGAAGATGAGCATGTACGGTCCAATGACAAGGTCTATTGTTGGATTCTATCCTTCCAGGTTACTGTGCAAACGGTTTAATGTGCGGCCGCCAGCCCATTCGGAGCCGGGCAACGATGAATATCCTGCGACGTCGAGCTTTAACGAGCGCGCGCAAGCAACGGCGGACTTTGCAGCTTCATTTCGAAGTAACATGGATGCCGTATCAAAAGCCGGTATAGTCAGTTTACATCTGCGAAAAGCACGCCGACACATATTCCAGGTAGTATGCCTTCACCTCCACGTCAGCAGGAAAAGGAAGTGCGAAGCCCAGCACTGTCAATGCATCGACGACAAAACGAATTCAAGAACAACCACCGCTCATTAATAAAGTTGAGTCCGAGAAGAAGAAACCAGGCAACGCAGCCTACAAGCAAATATTTGGAGACGCTTCTGATGACGACGAGGAGGATTAAACAAAAACTCTATTTTTACTATAGCGTGTGACCAATATACCCAATCTATTCCTTGGCTAAGCAAAAATTATTTGGAATAATTATTATTTGCGATCATAACAAAAATCTATTATTGGATCGAAGAAACATATTTGGCACTTCTGATACATCAAAACACTTTGGAACTTAAGGAATTCAAGCGAGAAAGGATCGAGGTCGGTTAAGCCACCCCCAGCTGGTAAAAGACGCCGACGTTTCCAGATCTAATTACAAATAGGATCATTCGTTTCCTGGTGTGAGCTTCAGCGCAGAGCAGCCAAGCAGCAGCCTATCCACAGTGGATCAACAAAGAAACATGCCCGACATAAGGAGGGTTTATTAGCGACCAGAAAAAAAAATGTGCCCGACTTTAGAAGGTTCTAGACGGACCAGAATTTGCACAGCAGGGTCATGCCAAGATCACGTGAAAATCACGGACCGTTATATAATTTGCACGTGACTAATTAGGACGAGTAATTAGGACGAGGCTAGAGTTATCTTGGGTGGGAGGGGAGTCTGAGGGGGGAAGGGGGGAGGTAGGGCCTTCCTCCTCTCTTTAGCTTGTAAACCTCTCTTTAGTAGCATTTTATTCCGCTATTAGTCCTAAAGTCGGGTACCTTATGGCGAGCTCCAGCGAGCGTATCCTGTCTTCATTTAGAGAATTTATATCTAGCAAAGGTGTTTATAATGGTGACACGGGCAGCTTTGTTGTGTGTGAGAGAAGCACAAGGCACGTGCCATTGCGGAATTGTGGAGCTTTTACCCCAAGTGGAACGGCAGAAACACAATTGCTCAAGGAACAGGCCTTCTCGGAGACAAAAGCTGGATCCCCACGTTTGCGAACCTGATCAACTGCTCGGAATCGAGGGCTTGGAATCGATTCCTTGAACAATTTAACAATTAACGTGAGAAGTAGTCAGATGAAAATTTTTTTCTCAAGTTTTTTTGCTCCGGAGTCGGAGGAGAAATGGCTGTACCCGCGTATTGATGCAGTGAATCATAATTATCGCATGTTAATTATATTGCTCGGAGCCTTTTTTTTTTTTTCCGTTATACTAGAAATTTTGCCGCATCCCTCTTTTCAAAAAGCCCATGTTATCCCCCCTCGTTCTTTTTCCTCTTTTCTTTTCCCTTTTTTCCCTTTCTTCTTTGCCTTGCGAGAAAACGAAACGATAGACTGTTTAAGCAGATTAAGTTGAGAGTTATCCATCACTCCACAAAGAACTGAATAGTTTGTTTTCTCCATTGAAGGACTAAAAGAAGACGGTGAGCTTGAACAAATATACTTTGACCTCTTTCTTCCCTTGAATGAATCCTTTTTTGCCATTGGGAAACGCAAAAAGCATGCTTGGCCAAAAAGCATCCTGTTTCCCTAAGCAAGGGGAGCGAGCATCCTGCAGGCAGAAGAAGAATAAGCAAGAAAAGTATGCTGCCAGATCAAAAAAAAAAAAAAACATTGTGAGAGACCGCCCGTGATGGACAAAGCGTAAGCGCAGAAGCTAATTCTTCATTTATGTCAATTCAGAGCGAGGAAGAAATTTTTCAATTGAAGAAAACAGACTGAAGAGAACTGAGTGACAGCAGCTGCCCATCCACTAAATCATCGTCCATAAAAGCAGCAAGTTTTGCCTCCTTTCGCCATCGGCATGGCAGAGAGCAGTTAAAAAGTGCTTTTTAGTCCAAGTCCTTTTACCGAAAAAAGCGATTCCTTCTCTTGTCACCAAACGGCAATTGCGTCTTTATAAGACATATAATATCTGGCCTTCTATTTATTAATCGCATAAATTTCCTATATATATATATATAATATATATATTACCTAAGAGGAATTCCTAGTCTTCTTTTTTTAATTCTCCATTTATTGTCCCTTGCAGACTTTCATCCCTTCTTCTAGAAGCCCTCTCTTTTATTGGAGCCGAGATCTCCCCAAGATCTTGCTTGTGTTTTCTCCCGTTCTTCCCGTTGGAAACCGAACCGAACCACCAAACTTTTTATTTTTATTTTTTCAAGCTTTCCTATAGCTTCGCCAGGACCGCGGAAGAAAGTAGGGAAAGCAAGGAGAAAAAAGAACACCTGCTGAACTAGACAGCGATAATGCCTATCATGGTCAGCTGCCACAATGGAGCAGTAGCTACCGAATCACTAGCTACCGAATCACAAGCTTCCTCGCCTGCGAATAGCGTCAGTAGTAGCCCAACTTCTTCAAACGGTTCGCGTTCGCTACCATCTCCAACCCTTGTCCAATGGAACCATCAACGGTCACGCCGTCGTTGCCAACAAACCAGGATTCAAATGGGTCATACAGAAATTCGGCGGAACTAGCGTCGGCAAATTCGCAGACAAGATAGCTGTCGACATGTCCGGTAAGCTCCTATTTTCGAATTATCTTTTCGATGGGAATTCAAGCTAATTCGCCTTGTACTTAGGGAATATGTAAATCAAAACCGTGGCGATAGTATGCTCAGCTCGTAGCACCGACACAAAGGCAGAGGGAACGACTAATCGGTAAGCAAAACACCTTTTCAGCATTACTTTAGTGAATACCGAGCTTACGTTAAACGCTGCCTAATCACTAGACTACTAAGAGCAGCCCGCGAGGCTATGATCGAAGAGTCGAAAGGATACCTATTCGTTGTCGAACAGATCAAGGAGGACCATGTACGAGAAGCAAACCTGCTCATACACAACCCGATCATCCTACGAAACTTGATAGCGAGGATAGAGAAAGAATGCAATAGGCTCGCCGAATTTCTCACGGCTGCTCAAGTACGTTCTCGTAACTTTTTTTTTCTTTTTTTTTCTTTTTTTTTTTTTTTTTTGAGCTGTTCATTTGCTAACGAAGCTTAATTTAGATTCTGAATGAGATAAGCCCAAAGTCGAAGGATGTTATCATAGGTACTGGAGAGAAACTGAGCTGCCAATTCATGGCTGCTCTTCTGCAAGATAGAGTATGTGAATTTAATATATCGTTTGATAGTATTAACAGCAGATTTTAAACGCTAACACTTGACTAGGGAGTCGATGCGGAATATGTGAACCTCGAGAACATCCTTCCAGTCGGCTACGAGCTCAAGTACGGCATTAAGCAGGAGTTTTACGACGATCTCTCCCGAAAATTTGCAGACAGAATAAGACAATGCGGTAATCGTGTACCGGTCATCACAGGTAATTAATATATGCACTACTTTCATTCTCTGGTAGTTAATGAATGTTGCTAATCCAAAGCTTTTAGGCTTCTTTGGATATGTACCTGGTTCCATCTTGGAACAGATCGGGCGAGGATACACGGATCTCTGCGCCGCTCTTGTAGCAGTCGGAATGGATGCTCATGAGCTCCAAGTTTGGAAGGAGGTGGACGGTATTTTCACGGCGGATCCTCGAAAGGTACCCAACGCAAGATTACTCGCGACCATCACGCCCGACGAAGCTGCCGAGTTAACCTACTATGGCTCCGAAGTCATACACCCGTTCACCATGGAGCAAGTCATCAGAGCAAGGATACCCATCAGAATCAAGAACGTCGAAAACCCGAAGGGATCGGGAACTATCATCTTCCCGGATAGCATGTCGCGGAAGGGAGAAACGCCACCATACCCTCCCAAAGTCATACCGGAGGAAATCCACAGGCTTCTGCTCATGAAGCCTAAGCGCCCAACGGCCGTGACGGTCAAGAACAGGATCATCGTGCTAAAATATCCACTCAAACCGGAAGTCCCTTTCGCACGGGTTTTTCGCCAAGATATTCTCCACTCTTGATAAGTGGCAGCTAGCTGTTGATTTGATCAGCACTAGCGAGGTGCACGTCAGTATGGCTTTACATGCCGAAGTGCGCGAGAATGACCTGAAGGAAGCTATCGAAGAGCTGAGGATATACGGTACCGTAGATGTCATGAGAAACATGACCATCCTGAGCTTGGTTGGTAAGCAGATGAAGAATATGGTAGGAATCGCAGGGAAGATGTTCTCTACTCTTGCTGCCAGCAACGTAAACATTGAAATGATCTCTCAAGGTAATACTCCCAAATTATTTTCTAGGCATCTCTAAATCCTTCAAAAGGGAAAATTAAGATGGAGTACGCTAATGGTTTGAACAGGTGCAAGCGAAATCAATATATCATGCGTCATTGATGAGAAGGATGCAGTGAGAGCCCTTAAAGTCATCCACGACGAGGTTTAGAGAAACCATAATCGGGTGACACATCTATTACCTTCTTTCTGTCCTAAATATCATTCCATCCTTTGTTTTCTTTTAAAAAAGGCGTTATTTGTTTAGAGAGTACCATGGTTCTTTCCCCCCCCCCCCCCGTTTTGACACTTCGGAGCATTTTTTGAAAGATTTCTATTTATATCCCATATACAGCATCGTCAGGGTTTATAATTCTTTCTACACATATATACCACTTGATCGATTAAAGGGCTAGGAGTTTTTTGTTCATAAATTTGTATACTTCAACATGAGCTATCAAATCGTCTCCAACGACGGTTCGAATATATATATATATAAACGGCAATTAATATTAAATTAAAACATGGATCACAGTTATACGTATATTCAAACACCGTGCCCTTAAATCCAAGCTGTATGGCATACCCGATAAACCTCCATCTATATCTTTTAATTTACTTGGTTCAGTTACATGGGGGCGTATGCCTACCTAGTAAGTTAGACGTTTCGCCGGTTGGTTGTATATACGATCGAAAAGGAGTGGCGAATTCGATATTAATCTACTCGATATTTCCCGCGGGTCGTTACTGCTACTTTGGAATTTTTCTAGTGACAAAGATTATACCCACCAAATCTAAAGCGTACATGTTCATGATATATATTACCTAGGTATTCCTTCCTTCTTCATATTATAAATCTTTCCATTGCAACCCTCATCTCATCCCATCCTCCTTCTTTTCCACAACATCATCATCCTCCATACTGCACTTACCTTGCTCAACTGATTCTTGTAATATCGCTTTTCTTTTTTCTTTCTTTTTTTTTTTTTTTTTTTTCACAACGACCGTTCTGTCTAATAATATTTTGCATTACATAAATAATAAGCTATATATATTGACTCACCTCTCTCTCCGCTCTGAGATCTTTATTACATTATACGAACTACATGTATACAATATATACCGATTGATCGTCCTATCCTATTTGCTACATATTTGAAATAACAAGAGATTTGCACCAGATGGCTTCTGGTATATCTGGGATATCCAGTTTCGACGTCGAAAGTACTCTTATTCAACCCAGCTCGTACCGGTTGGCAGTGTTCCCAACGGTGAGGTTTCCTGGTCGCACCACCTGCGAGGGACAACCTCTTTCTCGTCTTTGATACTCGACAAGATGTCTTGGTGAAGGTTATTTACGGTAAAGATATCATGGTAAGCACCTTAATTGCTTGAAGCAAGAGTCATTGCGATTGAGAGCAATATTTATTAAGGATGCTCACCTTCACTGCCTTTCTTTTTCTTTTTCTTTCTTTTTTTTTTTTTTCCTGTTAGCAATCGGTGAATATCAATGAACTACTTTCGGTGAGAGTGCAACCTCCCGACAGCCCTCTCATCATTCTTGTTCGGTCTCCGTCAATTGCTTTCAAGTATACTGAGCCTGGTACTCGAAAAGTAAGTTATTCCATTGGTCGTGAAGTCTGTCATGCTCCTTGCATTCTTGCTTTGACCCTTTCTTCACATGTTTTTTTATTGCTGAGCAAATCACTTTTAGATTCGAAGGTTCCAGGTGCGAATTGTCGGCGACACTAGCTTTCAAGGAGCCTTGAACATCCTAAGAAATGCAGGTTGCCCCATAAAGAATGTCTCTCCAGCGCAACCCGCCGCCTCCGAGGCAGAAAGACCGTTGTCGGCCGCAACCTCGGTTGGTCATGGATTGGGTGAGGATGCTCGAGCGAGGAACTTTAGGCCTTTCCTTGGAATGTCCACGGCAAACATGGAGCCGGCAGCTTCGTTCGGGTATAAACCACAGCAGAATATCATGCAAAACAGGGGCCTAAACTACTCAACCAGTGCTGCTTATGTACCTTCGGGGCTCCATGATTCAAGCCTAAGGCCCGTTTCTGCCCCGATGTTCTACACAGATGACGCTGCTCGCAGCCACGGCCAATACCACCACCACCAGCAGCAACAAAATCACCATCACAAGCAATATTCGCCACCGTATCAACAACAGCAGTATGCCCAACGCCCTCCCTCAGTAGACAGTGGGATCTCGTCCTCATCTTCTCAGGACTATTATGGCCAACGCCACCATTCCCCGAGCTCTCAAACCTACGGCGAACATGTGTACGCTCGTCCGCCAAGTTCCCAACATTACCAACACGGGGAGCTTCCTCCGCCGCCACCTAGCTCTCACTATCATCGGCGTAAGCTTTCGAGGGAACTGTCTCTTCAACCGCTTCCTTCACCAATCCTCAACGTCAGGTCCACTATGACTATCAAGGAAGACACGCTGGTTCCTCACCGTAACCAGGTGAACCCGGATACAGACATGATGGCTGAGGACGAAGGGTTCGGACTCGGGCTCGCTAGTAGCCGTCTATACCCGCTTGTTGAAGACAACGTCGAACCACCGCCGAAGAGAAAAACCATTGATTTTGAAGCTGCAAAAAAGGTTGGAGGTGACAAGCCACTTCCGTCGAAAGCTCCTCGGAGTACTCCAAAGGAGAAAGAGGAAGAAGTTTGTGCTAAGACAAGCAAGGAGACGCCGCTAAGGTAACCAAAGTCGACGACAGCACCATAGTAGTGGCCGCATCTGCAGCCCGCAAGAGGAAAGCGCCAAGCAAGAAAGCCAAAGAGATGCCACTGGATGCCATGTTCAAGAAGGCAAAGACCGCTGCTCAAGGGACAGCTGCGAAGAGCGATGCTTCCACCGCAAATACTGTCTCGTTTATTCCTTCTACCACAGATGAGAACCAAATAGAAAATAGTACGCCGCCGGGCCCAACACCAATACAAGCAGAGGTGCGACCTGCTACCAAAACCGGAAAGGCTGCGAAGAAACTGTTGACAGGACAGCAACAGAAAGCCCAGGGAACAGCAGAACCAAGCGTCAAGTTTGACGACCTCTCCATATTCTTTCAGGATCCTATCGACTACTATGCCATGGAGAACAAGCTTATCGGATTGTTGCATAATGACGACTTTATCAAGCTCATGGAGCGGCTGGAGCCTCTGAGTTCTCGCATGACCATAAAGCAGACCAAGAATCTTTTCATCAATAAGACTTCCACTTAGGTTCCTTTTTTACCCCCTTTTTCTCCTTCCCTATCGCTTAAAAAGTCATTATATTCGGTATATCGCGTTTTGCTTTCCTAGATTTGAGGTTTATATGTTTTACCGGAGTTTCTGATAGCTGTATTGATTTATTTTTGCCTGATTTTCCTGTAATTTCTTGGTTTTAGCTCTGCTTGATTTGGGATGAGACCACCCATAGCTTTTGTCAATCGTGGACGTGTCTCTATTTGCGAATTTATTCAAATCATAATATTATTTCTGCCATTACCTTCGTTATCCTATTGATATACCTAGGTGCATTGAACTGTAATTAGCTAGCTCCAAAAAAAAAAAAAAAAAAAAAAAAAAAACGGGGAATATTCAGTCGCAGAAGACGCCATTAGAAACAAAATAATTGACAAACATGAGCAAATTAGTCTAGAAAACGATCGGAAACAATAGAAAGAAATTGCAAAAGCTACTCGTCATATGAAAATTAAAAAAATGAATAAAATAACCCAAACCTTACCGCATCAGCGGTGGTCTGTACTCCTTGTTCCTCGTGACTCTCGTGGCTAGCCACTCCACCGACTCGGGTACACCCGTCCTGTTTAAGCACACGTTAGTACGTATTTTAATAATATTTATTTTTCTCTCTGCGAAGGGGAGAACACGCTCTCTAGCTCCCCCCTTCCTTAGAACATACCCTTGCAGCGCACTAATTGGCAGCACCCTGCTATCCCTCGCGCTCAGCGTCTCCGCAATCTTATTAAAAACCTCTTTAATCTCCTCCACCTCCATGCTCTCGTCCCTATCCTGCTTGTTCGCCAGCATAAGTACCGGAACACCCTCCGTCTCCTCGTTTCCCACTATCCGGCCCAACACGTCCCTGCACTCCTCTATCCTCCCCTTATCAGTAGAATCGACGACGAAGACGATGGCGTGGCAGGACGTGTAGTACTGCTTCCACAGGTTCCGGAGGGATTCCTGACCCCCGACGTCCCAGAGTTTTAAGTAGACTTGCGGTAGAGGGTGCGGGAGGAGTATCGTGGAGACGTTTTGGCCGACCGTGGGCGGTTGCGCGCCGACGCGGGGGCTGGGGCGTTGGGGAGGTAGATCGATTTTATCTTTTCGAGGAGCGTCTGAAAAGCTTGGTTTGTTAGCCGTGCTGAAATTTAGGTTTTAGGTGGTTGCATGGAAATGCTCACGGTCTTGCCGGCGTTGTCGAGGCCGAGTAATCTGAAGCAATACGTGCGCAGGATATACATGTCAGCAGGCTGCGATGAGGATATCGAGATTTTTATTCACTTTTGCCGTAGAAAGAGCTAAAGGAGCGAAGATACGAAGCTTACAGGACGGAGTATTCTGGTTCAATCGTTAGCGCTTCCAGGCTTTCCGCACCTCAGGGAAGGGAGAGGCCGCCTCACCTTCTTTTGTTGTCGCATAGTAGTATAGTCCCTTCACTAGTGATACATGGCTAGCTGATGGTAGCTGAAGTATTTGTTCGTTAGGCTGGCTCTACGTTGCGATGCTGGACTTTTACAGCGTTGTTGTTGAAGAGGACAACTTGCAAAGAAAGAAGGAGAGGTGTTCTGTTTTTGGATGATGGGTTTTGGGTGTTTTCGGAGAATCGGCGACTAACGAAATAGCTCGCTAAACCTTAAAATTCATGGTTCAAAAACAGAAAGTATTTTTTAGCTTGCGGTTAGGGAAGCTGCTAATCCTTGCAACTGTCGTATACTTCCAGCCAGGCGTTTAATAATAATGATAGGAGAGATATAGCTCAAATATGTATATTATTATATATATATTTTAATATCTGGAAAAATATACAGTCATATCTTATTTCACCCTCAGAGTTGCGGATACGAAAAATGAATACGTACTATGCGTATATACGTAGCCAATATAATACGAAGGGTAGTTAGGTGACCTATTAATGAACCATTATTACCGATTATTATCATTATTATAGTATGCTTGCAAACTTGTTTAATGTCCAGAGTCAAACAAGCCTGCTTTTTAGAGAGATTGTCTAGAACCATAATCTATATCTATGCTCGGGAGCAACATCACACTAAATGTCTAAAGATGCTTCTTAACCTCCTCGATCTGAGCTTCGACGCACTTCTTCGCCGTCCCGCCAGCCGCAGACCTCAATTCTACACTGCGCTCAAAATCAAAGACAGCCATGACGTCCTCCTCAAACCTTCCGTCAACAGACTTGAGCTCCTCGAGGCTTAGTCCGTCGATGTGCAGCTTCTTCTGCTCCGCCATGCGCACGCACGATCCGCTAATATGGTGCGTCTCGCGGAAAGGTACTCCCTTCCGCACGAGGTAATCCGCCAAATCCGTCGCCAGCATGTCCGGCGTGAGCGCAGCCCTCATTTTCTCCTGATGTATCGTTAGCGTAGACAGCACACCGTCGCAATCTGCAGCGAATGAGACACGCTGACACAGCAATCGAACAGAGCTCCTTGTCCTCCTGCATGTCCTTGTTGTAAGAGCTAGGCAGGCCCTTCATGGTATACATAAACCCAGCCATCTGCCCGAACACTCTCCCGCTCTTGCCGCGGAGCAGCTCGAGGCTGTCGCTGTTCTTCTTCTGCGGCATCAGGCTGGATCCGGTGCTGTAGGCATCCGCGAGCGAAACGTAGCCGAACTCGGCGGACGAGTAGATGACGAGGTCCTCCGCCCAGCGGCTGATGTGGTTCATCAGCGAGGAAGCCCACTGCATGGTCTCCATGATGTAATCCCTGTCGGCGACGGCGAACAGGCTGTTGTTTATTACCCGTCGAAGCCCAGCTCCTTTGCGAGGAATTCCCTGTCGACCTCGAACGGGTTACCCGCCAGCGCTCCCGCGCCGAGCGGGCACTTGTTGACCCGCTTCTTGACTTCGCGCAGCCTCTCCAGATCCAACAGGAAACCATAGCAGTGGGACATCAGCCAGTGACTCCACCGGATAGGTTGTGCGCGCTGCAGATGTGTATAACCGGCATGAGCGCATCGATATCCTGCTCCGCCCTAGATATCGTTACTTTCAGGAAAGCGCTTAAATGTCCTTCCAGCTCGTCAAGAGTGTCGCGGAGCCATAGCCGGAGGTCAGTAGCGCATTGGTCGTTGCGGGAGCGGCCTGTGTGCAGTTTTCCGGATATAGATGTGCCGATGATCTCACCGAGGCGGCGCTCGTTTGCCGTATGGATATCCTCGTCGACTCCGGGAACGATCTTGAAAGTGCCTTGCTGCCATTCATCTTCGACCTTAAAGGAGGAAAAGCCCGTTAGCTCAATTTGGCCGGGACCAATCTTGAAACCTCCAAAAGCTGCTTACTTTCGCTAAACCGAAAATCATCTTATCCTCTCTTCTTCCGTAATGATACCGCGGAGACACAGAGCTTTGGCATAGGCTTGCGAGCCGCGGATATCCTGCGAATGCATCTTCTGGTCGTAAGGTATGGATTCATTGTACAGGTCATAAGCGGTCGGTTCCACCTAGCGAAAAAGGAATCGGATTTGTTAGCAAGTAGCTCGAGGTATATCCTTTTTCAAGTCAGATGGATAAGCTCACCAGTAAACCTTCCACCCCACAGCTTAGTGGACGCCATTGCTTTTCGACTAGGTATCTATCGTGGTATATTTGAGGGTATTAAACTCGTAGCTCTTGAATAACAAGCTTTTCCTTGGTAGAATTGAATGGAATGGATAGGCTTTCTTCGAGGCGCTAGGTACAGCTACGGACTCTCGCTAAGTCAGTGTTCGGAGCTCTAGCTTAGGCAGGGATATTAGCTGGGGCTGGCGTTTTTGAGAACCAATTGTCTAAGTGTCAATACTGACCCTTTTATACGGCAAGAAGAAATTTTTCTTTCAGAGAGAGAATCGAGTCAAGATGTACAATGACGATAAGTGGTGAAGCTCTCCCTCTTTTTTAGGCGTCAGTTGATTAGTGGGGCCGACGTCGGAAAACGATAGCAAAGTTACTGTAAGACGATCGGTGAAGCGAATGAGAAGTTCTTTTTCTCTTTCAACTTACTTACTTGCAATCCCCAATTGCTTTCATGCGGGTGCCTTTGAAGCTGCCTACCTAAAGACGAAAATGAGCTGCACTCTCTCTGTACAGAACTTATACACGAAATATGCGCAGAGCTTTACCTCGAGGTTAAAAAAAAAAAAAAAAAGAACCACCGAAGAAATTCCAAAAGCTCTTTTTTTTTTTTTCCTGCAACTTGCTCTTGCTTACTAGTTTTTCAATATCACGTGACCTATTAAATATCTAGAAATTTCTTTTGGCGAGCGAGGGGGCAAAAAGGGTTTGGTGTCCCTTTTGAAATTCCAGACCCAGATTTAGTAACAATCACCGAACCCAATAAACCTTTCCAACCCAACTTTCCCATCCACCATTAAACTAAATTCATCAACCGTCCTCTTCTTCACCATCCGCAACCATGACATCGAGATACGGAGGAGGAAACGCATATCAACGGGACGCCCGGTCTCAGCTCTTCGAAGGCGCAAACGGACGGTTAGGTACCCCTTCATCGTCAAGTTACAGGAGCGCAACGCCCAACTCCAGGGGCCAATACAGCCATGCGGTTCTGGACGAGCTGGAGGCTCAGAACGACGACCACGTCGAGAACCTCAGCGCCAAAGTCAGGATCCTGAAGGATATTACCGAAGCCATCGGGCTAGAAGTCAGGAAGTCTACCACCCTGATGGAAAAGATGAACGAAAACTTCGACAACACCAGGGCCACGCTCGGCAGGACTATGAACCGGATGCTGAGGATGGCGGAACGGTCCGGCATTCCCTGGAAGATATGGTTCTTGTTCATATTCGCGTCTTCGGACGTTTACATACGTTTGGCTCTTCTAAAATAAAGAAAGAATGGTAAGGGCTTTCGCCAGCATTTGTCCCCTTTGATGATGAGTTTTTCTGAGAACTGATGTTAAAGTGCCTTAGGGTGGTATAATGAAGAAGCTCAGTCCACAAGATAACTCAGTTACGGTCATCTTCCACCACGGTCCACACATGAACGCCAATAAGCCCCTGAATCCAATTGCTCTGCTACACGATATTCGATACCACGCCATCTTTCAACTCTTCCGCAGCACTCACATGTCTTCAGAAACGAACGCCGAATAATCAGCCATCTTCGACGACTAGCCGTCGTTCTTCCCTCCCTTCTCCACTCCCAAGGAGCCTGTTGGCACCACGAAATATCAAATTGGCATTCCACGCCCTTATTTATCACACGGGACACTTCCACGTTCAATGCATTCATCAAAATCGTTTTTTGGTTTCATGGAATTATTTGTTCGTACAATTGTTAACATTTTGTCAATATTGGCGTTCATGGAGTACCCTTCTCTTTTCCTTGTTTTGGCGATTAAAGCTTTCTGCTTTTCCACGTTGTCGCTCCTGTCTACGCAATCGCTTTCGAAGTTGTTCCTTGTAGAATATAGCCATCTCATACGCTCATTATTTGCACTTCTTGTTTTGCTCCATGCCGATTCGGATTTAATGTTACTTTCTTGCACTTTATGGCGTCTTCATTCAATCGCGCAACTTTGGATAAGGAAAAAATAGACACAAATTCCACTGCATCATTTATCTAACTTGAACAATAAAAGGAACATACTGCTTAAAGATGACTGCAGAAATGAAAATATTGTCAGCAACTTCCAAGTTCGCTTGCTACTATAACGGTACTGGTATTATAAGTTGCACGTTATTGTAAGCGTGCTGTTTCAAAATCTCAATTTTAAACGAAAAGACGAAGCTTTGTCTGAAACGTCGTTTCATTTGCTCTCGAGCTGTTGTTCTTTTTTGCGTGGGAGCTCGTCAAATCTTACAAGGGCCATATATAAAAGCAGAGCAGCACCCCTTGCCGGATCCCTACGGACTTTTCGCTCTTTTTCGTCCCCAGAAGTCATGATAATACAAAAGCTCACCAGTTCCCCCTTTTTTATAGCAAAGAAGTAAATCAAAAGATGGACATAGAGGATTCCAGTCTTCTATCTCGTATCTATGAGCTAGACCTGAAAACTGCTCTGGCAGTTGTCGAGTAATATGGGCCGTTGTTGTCTGGTCTGTTTCGACACTTGGCAACTTTGTAGTGTCGGTCTTCCCTGAGCCGCTTCTAACTACCCTCTCGCGAATAATCAAAAAGCTAACCATCGCATTTTTTTTTTCTCTCTTTACAGTCGCCGCAAAGTAATACCAAGCTTCGCAACGAACACTTCCAACAGCAGAGCTTCCGCAGTTAGCAAGACCCTCAGCCCTCCGATCGGCGTCTCCGTCATCCGACCTGTAAAATCGCCGTCCGCGACAGCATGCGAAGCGCACCTCGCCGACTGCTTACTCTCCGTAATACGGCAGGATTACCCGCTCCTGCAGGTGATACTGACCGTCTCCTCGGCTTCCGACCCCGCGATACCGAAAATCGAGCAGATCGTCCGGGAAAACCTCGAGAAGGATATCACCGTGATCGTCGGGGAGGAGAACGTGGGCATCAACCCGAAGGTGAACAACATGGTCCGCGGCTGGCGGGCGACGAAACACGATATCGTCTGGATCGTGGACGCGAACGTGTGGATGGATTCCGGAGCGCTGGCGAGGGCGGTGGACGTGCTCACGGGCCAGCCGTACGTCGACTTTGCCGGAAGGACGAGGCGGCGGACGCCGAGTAAATTCGTACACCACCTACCGCTGTGCATCGAGGTCAACGACGCGGAGGCGACGCCGCCGCCCGCCGAAGTAGTCGCGTGGAAGGATACGTTCGGTAGCCGGCTAGAAGAAATGTTTCTATCTTCCAGCCACGCGAAGTTTTACACGGCTATAAACATCGTGGGAGTAGCGCCTTGCATCGTCGGAAAATCGAACATGTTCCGCAAATCGCATTTGATGGAGTGTTGCCCGCCCACGCTGGATTCGAACCCCCCGAATCCCGAAGGCGGGATAAGGACGTTCGCGCAGTTCATGTGCGAGGACCACCTAATCGGTGAAAAGCTCTGGCACGCCTACCTCGCGGACGAAAAATCCTACGGGAAAAGGTACTACAAGCACACCTTACTAAACGAGATGGCTTACCAACCCATGGGTAAGCTCAGCGTTCTCGAATACTGGAACAGGCGAACCCGGTGGCTGCGCGTGCGCAAATACACCGTCCTCGCAGCGACGCTCGTGGAACCGGGGACGGAATGCTTCGTCTGCAGCATCATCGCGTCAGCTTCTTTCTCGTTCTTAGGATTTTTACCCGAGTGGCTTTCGCCGGCGCTGTTCTTCTTCCTGAACGTGCTGATATGGATGGCTACGGACTACTCGCTTTACAACAAGCTGCACGGGTACGAGGCCGTAAACGTAGACGAGAACACGCCGTACTGGATCGTACGGGGGCGGGTAAAAGATAAAGACGGCAAGAGGATGAACGGGCGCACGAAGCTGGAGTGGCTGGTACAGTGGCTAGGCAGAGAGCTCCTCGCGTTTCCTATATGGCTCGCGTCGATGGTCGGTGGGGACGTCAACTGGAGGGGTACAAGCATAGTTGTCGGACTCGACGGCATAAGGGCGAGGGACAACAGGGGTTGAAAAGAAAAAAGCCGAAGAGAAGAAAAGAACAGATGGAGAGGGGGTTCTCCGTTTGTCCGGGTGCATTTTGCCATGCATGCAGCCCTAGTTGCTATATCTATCATACTATTCCGACATACAGACTCCACTTTAATATTCGTTTATTTTCTTTTTTCTTGTTCTAGAATCAGCATTGCGTAGCGTTTTGTTTTTTCTAGATTTTCGTGATGCATACGCATCCATGAAGCGCCCTGTCATTTGTTTTCGTGTGGGGTTTTCGAAAGATAGATATCATTTGTATAGATAATTCTATACTACCACGCTTTCTCAATTAAAGAAGATTGCACATGCATGGACCATTGGTTCCAGTTGAAGGAGTTATAGCTTGTGAGCTACATGGCTTACAACATCCGAAGCACTAACAGTATACCTCTACAACACTTTCACGAGCTCCCGGAGTTGCATAAGGGTTCAGAACGTGGTTTGCTATCAATGTTGTAGTGAAAATTCATTAGAGAGAATAACTACATTCGACTACTATCTAGTTATTTTAGATACTGGACTTTTTTCCCTTCCCGTGAATGAAGAACATGAGGTACTTTTGTCTAAAAGCAATCTGTGAATAGTCGTACAGCCCTCCCAAATGTGAAGAGAAAAAGGCCAAAAGAATATATGTGGGTACATGCATGATGTTTTCGTACCTCATCAAGGTATAAACAATGGTAAGGAAGTAAAGGAAGCGAAACCTGCAAGCGAACGCCAAAAAGCAAGAGAGATATCAAAGAGAAAGCAGACCAAGACAAACATATAAATTAACAAAAAAGCAAAAAAAGAAGAAAAGCGACAACGTCAATTTGACCGAAACAATGGGAATAAAAGAATAGTGCTTCCGCCAACTTATAAAGCAAAGTAAATAAAACAGATAAAGGTCGAAGGTAAAGGGGTATATCGTATTATTTCGAGAAAGTCGTGATTTGTCGTAGAGAATTGTTTAGTTACCACTCCTTATCATTGCGAAGCAGCCAATTCGAGCTTTCGTATAGCCCTGTCAAGGTTTTCCGTCTTCTTGTCCCTCATATCTCCTAGGGGATCAGCCTTCTTATCGCCGAACCCGTTCAAGATTCTTCCTTGCTCCTCAGCTCCGCCTGCAGCTTCTGCTCTTGCTCTTCTTGCTTGTGATCTTCGTCGTCGTTATCGCTATTAACGCCGCTTTTACTGCCACCGCCGTCCCTACCCCTACCGACGACGAGAAATGCCGCCGCATCGTCACCTGCTGTTGCTTAGGTCCGCATCGTGCTCCTCGTCTCTGTTTTTCCTCCTTCCATTGACGGCTCGTCTTTCGTTGGATTGTCTCTCGTAAGTGTCCGTCGACACTGCTGAATAGCCATTGGTGTTGCTCCTCTCCGTGTCTGTGACGTGAAACCCGATGTCCTTTCATGACTGCAACCGCCATTGCAACCCCAGCTATTACCGAATCTCTTCTTCGCCTCAGCGTGCCTCTTTTGAGTAGCAGACCTCTGGAGGGCGACGCGCGGATCGGCAGCTGCAGCAGCGGCCTGCGCTGCTTTTAATTCGGTCCACGTCCGTAGCTTCGTTTCGAGGTTGTACTTGCCCTTGTCAGTCCGCCTCATTGTAACGAACTCACAGTGGTCGATGTTGCGGAGATCTTCGAAATATTCGACAGAGTAGTGGTACCTATGAATTTCCCGGGTCAGCGTTCTACATCCACAGACTTTGAAATTCATTACGAGAGGTGATACTTACCATTTCATTAGCCAAACACGCGTCATGAGACCGTGAGTAACAAGAACGAGGACGCTAGGGAAATCTTCTTCAGCGAATTGCCTCCATAGACTCTCGTTGAAGCTGCAGACTCGGTCGTAGCATCGCAGCTGACTCTCCGTTTGGAATGCGGTAGAAGCTAATCCGGCGAAAGAAAATATTGTATTAGTAAGTAAATTTAATGACCGTTCCACTTCGGTGGCGATGTCGGGCATGAAAAATAGGAGCTTACAAATGGCCGTAGCAAGCCCTTTCGTGCCACATTCTTTCCATCTCTACAGAGCACGGTTGGAAGTTCCCAAAGTCTTGCTCCCTTAACCTTGGTTCCTCGAAGACGGTTGTCTTGTCCTTCCAGGCGTCGCCAAGGCCGGTGAGCATGCCTTGCGTCGTCTCCCGTGTCCTTCTGTACGCGAAGTGTAGAATTGTATCGTATCATCATCTCTTAAAAGGCCCTTGAGCTGTTCTCCCGCGGCTAGGGCTTGTTGGTGTCCGGTTGGTGTAAGTTTTACTTATGATCGGGGATGCTTTGGTGGATTGCTCTGTTCTCTGCAGGTAGCAATTGTATTAGTTCGCTAATGTGCCGAAAGAAAACCAGGAGAAAAACGAAAAAAAAAAAAAAAAAAAAAAGCTTCAATCAATAACGACAACGTTTAAACAAAGGAGAGAGAGCCTTACTGTTTCCTTCGCTTTGACCGTGTCGGACAAGGATGATCAACTGCGAATTCCCAGAATAACACCAGTCAGTAAAATCGTGCCACGAAGATTAATTCTTGAGCCGCACACAAAAAAAAAAAAAAAAAAAAAAAAAGGAAAGACTCTTGTCAATTTACTTACTCTTGGTCTGCCCATTGTGTACGAGATTGGTGAAAGAGTGTAGAAGAAAGGATATTATGTGTTTGGGGGTTCGGATTGCGTAGGGCGAGAGAAACGGGAGGATTGCAAAAAGGTTCTGCCTTTGTGTGTGGATTGTTTTCGTCGGTTTGTTCGACGTGATGGTACGGGGGATGTCGGAATATATATGAAGGTTTTTTTATGGGCACAGAGCAAAACGCAAGGATGGACTCGAATCTCTGTTTGGGAGGCGATTCCGAGCTGAAGAGAAAAGAAGATGAGAGAAGAGAAAGAATTAAAGAGTGGGGTTTCTCAAGCTGAGGGAGATCTAATATATATGAGATTCTCAAGGGAAAGAAGAGAGCCTGGTAATAAATAAATATAGCGTGGCTATCACAATATCTATTCGAAAAAGAAAAGAAGAGGAAGAATATGGAAGTTCTAGAAGGACGCTATTGTCAATATCCTTGAGGGGGTTGTGTCTGTTTAAGAAAGAATCGGAAGGTTTTAAATTATTTTATTGACGATTTCGTTCAGATCTGGTAGCACATGACACGAAAAAAAAAAAAAAAAAAACTGTGGAGAAGGAGAGGGAGAAAAAGAGGGGAAAAAAGAGGGAAAGAGAGATAATTATAAATCGAATAAGAAGTATCTATCTAGTATATTATAATCCTTATATAAGGTATAGTATTATATATAATACGTATTAGAATGAGAGAGATATAATAGAATGTAAAGCTCGAGGGTGAGAAAATAAAGAAAGAAGGGAGATAAAGAAAGAGAGAATAAGAGGAAGACAGCCAGGCGGCGGTGAGAAAATTTTCGTCCTCTCTTCTGCTTTCTTCTTTCTTTACTAACTTCACTATTGCATCTTTTGCAAAAGCCTAACAAACAGCAACAGCAAGCAGTGCAGTAGTTAGTATGAGCACTAGCCAGCGAGTGAAATAGGTAAATGCAAGCCCACCAAGGCATGCAGTGAATCAGGACATCGAAACCCCTTCCGTTTGGTCAGTGGCTTGATTTTTTTATTTTACTTTTTTTTTCTTTGTGACCTTTCCCATGGACCGACGAAAAAAAAGGTTAGTGTGTATGCGAATCAGTCTTTGCTTATTCTTCCTTTCTTGGTCCTGGTCCTCGTCGCTGAGATGACCCCCGAATTTGGGAGCGAGAAACGAACTGGCGACATGAGAGCAGCAAGGTTTTGGGAAAGAAAGCGGTAGGATCTGCAAAACACCCAAGTTGAGCAGTGGGCGCCCCTCATTGCCAACGGACTGGGCAAGGAAGAAAGAAAAAGGAAAGAATGAGCGACAAAAAGGTACGCAGGAGGAGAAAATACTAAAAATCAACCCGGTTCCGACCGATCAATCACATCGCAGCCATCGCAAATGCTGCAAAAGTGGAGCACCAAAAGATATCTTCCTTTACGTTAGATCTCGAGGAGAGTTTTTTTTTTTTTTTTTTTTACCAACTGGAAAGGTCGCCGTCTGTGCGCAGGATCATAATCTTCGCGTTTCTTTCTCCATGGCGTTTTCTGGCTCCATGGTGTTGCCAACGTTGCATATGACATGACAGGCTTTCTTCCAGAGCTCTTTCAAGTTTAGATCCCCGATTGCGATACTCAGTCCAGTCAGGCTTGTGAGTATTTTTGGAAAATAAAAAATAAATAATAAATAATAAAATCCTCGACGTTTTTAAGCTCTTCCCCTCCTCCTCCGCGCGCTTAAATGGCACCCGATTGGTTCTGCCCCTCTGCCATTCGGGAGTGCACCTGTTCGGAGATCCCAGAGAGAATCCATTGACGTATCGTTATCCCTGTCATCCCCCGTCCGGAAGTGAGTACCTTCTTCAAAGAAGCTAAGAGATTTGTGGATATAACTGTCTGGCACTGAGACTACCCATTGGCCAATCGATTTCCTGTTCGTTGATTCACCTCTTTACCAAGGGCTGACACCTTTCATCCGAGACCAACAGCGCCGAAGCTGATGCTTTTTTTTTCTTGGAGGTGGAAGCTCCATCGCAAAGTGCCGCGCGATTTCCAATATCAAGCGTTTTTTTTTTTTTTTTTTTTTAAATAGAACAATTGCAATTAGAACGTTCTTGTTATATTTGCGACGTCTCGCCATTTTTTAAGATATTATTTTCTTTTTTTTTGTCGTTTCGTTTGAAACCCCTAGTCCGTCTTTTGATCAGCATATCAGTTTCGAAGGAGAAATATTCCGTAGATCTCGAAAAGCAGGAGGGGCTTTTGAAACTTAGCGGACTGTAATAAGTACCGTGACCGTGATCCTCCGTTGGCCCCCCCAAAAATTTAAACAACGCATGGATACCTTCGCCTCTTCCATGTAACCACCGTTGAAGCGATAGAGCCGCCTCGTGATGCGGCGACTTTTTTCTTTTGCTTAAAGATCAATGACAAAAAGGTGTGAACAATAGTGCAGCCACCTGAACATCTAGATCTTTGAGCTCCCCATTATTACGGTAATAACCATGCCCTTCAGGTTCGTCATTGCTACGGCGTTGTGCTATACTGCACAAATTGCCGCTGCACGTCTGTACGACGGTGTGGGTCCTTATATAAAGTAGAATTTGGCCTTTGATTTTTTTTTTTTTTCGTTGATGTTTGTGGAGAATCAAAGGCGGTTCGAGCGTGAGCGTGACAAAGAAATTTAAAGATTTGATCTCCTTTGACACCGCGGGAGGCCTTTTTTTTTTTATTCTTTTCTGTCACAATTTTCGATTGATGACGCCACTTACACCCGCTTAAAGCTCGCACGAGAGTAGATTTTCAGCTGGATCAACGTCTTTAGATATCGTTAAGTATCAACATACGATGTCTTGGATCCTGAAGAAATCGAATAGATCAGAGGGAATCGATATTTATCGGGTATTGTGCCTGCTGAAAGTTGTGTATATCTTTCGTGTGCGTAATATGTATAATTTATGAAAAGTCTTTTGATTGATAAGTAAATCGTTTCATAATAGCAGCACTTAGGGGGCACTTTTTTATTGTGTTATTGATATTATCAATTTTTTTTGAGTATATTTATCTATCTCGAAAACTACAATGCTGTCTCGTACCTAACTTTTGGCCCCGCAGCGCTTGCAGGTACTGCAAAGAGTAACTCGGGCACGGATCAAAAATATACCAAACGACGATAAGCCATATATGTATATATACAATCCGATTAAGATAAAATATAAATCCAAGGGGGTATATACTACGGTGAAATCGGACTGGATTGAGAAACGCCGTTAGGCGATCGTGCAAAAGATGTGAATAATGGATGGCTGTGGCCGCCGTGTATGCTTTGCCTCTGAATATTTATCCGATAGCCGGTATACAAAGGCCCAGGACTAATATAGACATATATACACAAAACTTCGATTTACATTAAATTCAATATCATGTAACTCGAAAGGAGGAACAAGAGAGGTACCAGTATATTATTACGTGATTATTTTTGAAATCTAGAGTAATACATGCATCGCTTGAACGGCTATCAAGAGTGCTTAGAAAAATAAAGAACGGACACGAACGAATAAGTAACTCTAGTAATACAAGACACTTTAAGTACATGCAAGAAGATGTTAAAGAAAATCATACAACGAACTTTTTTTTGCTCTCATTTTGTAGGCTTCTCCCGTGGTGATAATGCCGAAAAAGAAAGTTAAGAGGGTGGTGAAGCGGATGGATTATGTTTACCGATACAAAAAAAAGGTCCAATCCGAATGGCAAAGTATGAATTTTGTTGTATAATTAGCAATATAAGAAGCAAAAGGAGTGTTCAAGGTATATATCGATATTCTCACGATTATCATCAATGACACGGCCATACCTGTAGAATATTAGTATATGAAACCTGCAAGGAATTCAAGTATGTTTGTCAGTTTAATACTTACTCTAACAATAACCTGAAAAACCAGACCTCAAAATCTTCCTTCCGTAATATCTTCTTGGCCCACTTCCGGCCTTCCTCCGCTATCCGCCTAATCGCTTCTTGCCCTTCCTTTTCCTTCGCGAAGTACTCATCACCTCGACGGCTTCGTCCAGCTGCAGGGAGAGCGCACGTAGTGCACCCAGGGAACTAGCCATTCCTCGTGCCACTCCGGAACACGGAAAGCTTGAAAACAGCGCTGTGAGATTGCAAAAAAGCGTAAAACCGCCCCGAGAATGCATTGCGTCGATGTCGATGAGGTACTTCCACAGCCACGCCGCCTGCTGGTCGGCCCTGTCCTTGATTTCGAAGAAGTGCTTTGCGCGTCGCAGTCCTCCGGTCGCACTGGCCAACGTGCGAGAAGTAGACGTCGAACATATTGTGGTAGTCTTTCCTTTCCTTCTCCACGGCGCCCATTTACCCGTGACAGGGGTATACTCGAGAACCTTGCACGTGTCGTTTGCGTTGAGCACCTTCACAACACGCTGCCGGTGCTGCTTCTTCAGCCGCCGTGGCGGAGAAGCCTCCTGTTGTAGATCCGCGCCAGTACATTCTTGTCCGCCTTCTGAGCCCAATCGACATCGCGTTCCTCATCGTAGGTTACTTTGCCGTCCCAGTACCACGGCGATGGGTACAAAATATCGTTATAGCAGGACACTTTACTCTGAGAAAATACGGGAAGAGGGCGTGCACACATGGAAGGCGTTTGGTCGCTCAAAGAAGCCCAAACGTTCTCTTAAGGATGGTTTGAAGGCAGACGTCCGTGAAGGCTGTCCGGTTCTTCACGAACCCGAGCGGCTGAAGAGCATATTTATCGACAGCATCAACCGCATTCTCTTGAGGATCGCGAGCAGTGAATCCGGAGGACAAGATAGCCGCGAAGGGGACCATGTGAGCGAACTCATTGAACCTGGTCATTCGTGTCTGGTATTTGCCCTTTGACCTAACGGAAATCCGGTGAACTGATTTTTCGGCGCGCTTACCCGCTTATGCTCTTGACCTTCTGAACTAGCTGACAAGATATCGTGCGCGTCACCACCCGCGGCTCGTCATGTGTATTGAAAGCGAGGTCCATATCCGCAAGTACTGCGTTAAATTGCGCGATCATCCCTTCCGTCGCCTCCCTCTGCCAATCCGGCTTGCCCTTCGACTCGAGCACGTCGCCGCCCCGAATTGATAGCCCTATGAAAGCTGACTTTTCCTAAGTCTCTCTCGCGCGCTACGGACTATATTCGCGGGTAAACCCCAGAAAGGCAGTATAGAGTGATATATAGTATCGTACCGTCGATCAATACACTCTTCTTCGCCACGGCGAATTCGTACCATTTATCAAAATTTGCGGAGGGTTCATGTTTAGCGCTTTTTGTAATTTTTAACAGCAGCATCGAGTGTTGTTGATTGCCTGGACTTCATCTCCTCGCATCTGTTGCTCGCGTCCTGCATCAACGACTTTATCGGGTGGACCTTCGGTTATCAAACTCCGCCGGCGGCCTAGCCTTCCCACCGCCACTACCGGGCTGAGATAAACAAGGAAATAGTTAGAATGAATATGAGGAAGATACCGATCATGATCTTGTCGGACCAAGCTTCACTGCCGCTGCCACACTGTAGTTCTCCTTCGAGATCAAAGGTAAATAAGTCCACATCATCCCGCCAAGCCAGCCCGTGCCAAGAACATGCGTGAACGAAGGCCGCGGTATACTAGCCTGCAAATAGGCAGAGGATAGATCTACAGATCCCGCGCTAGTCGCAGAGAATCTCGATACTAGCAGCGGGACGAGCACCCACCTAGCGCCGCCAACAACACCGGCAATAATAACCTTAAACCACACAGTCTGCAGGTCCATGTCCTGCTCAATGATCTTGGAGTCGTAAAATATGCCCGCAATTATGAACCCGACGGTGCAACTTCCCGCGATCGTGGAGAGCCGCCAGCGACGACTGCGTCAAAGTCTATCGCGGTCTGGCCAATGTCGCTTCTATCGTTGGATGTCGCCGTAACATCTTCGAAGAGGACGTACGCGAAGGAAGTTATTGCGATGTTGCATAACCCCAATGCATATGAGGTCGTAGATACGTATTTGGAAGTAAGTGTGAGGAAAGAAACGATCGTAACCAGGAATATTATCCTTCTCGATGTCGCGTTGAGGTTTCGAGAATACCCGGATCGCCGAAGACGTATGTTCGCAGAATTGTATCGTCGGTGGTAAGCAGCCTAGGTGCGATTATCTAGTCAGTATTGTTCATGGTAACTTCCTACAGTAAAAAAAAAAAGAATTGACGCCTCACCTTCGCCCACCAA
Source organism: Pezizomycotina sp. ARF18 (assembly GCA_002224055.1). Lineage (NCBI taxonomy): Eukaryota > Fungi > Ascomycota > Pezizomycotina sp. ARF18. The sequence continues at coordinate 9,423 of AZLU01000084.1, read as the reverse complement.
CTCTCCCTCTCAGCCACCTTGCTCCGACGCCCTCTCGGATATTCCCGACAGCAATATGCATCCAACCAGCAACGTAATCTTCCGCCGCGCCTTCTTGTCCAAGCCATGCACCGTAACAGTACCGGCTCTCCAGAGCGCCGTAGTGTATTTTGTCCCCCGCCCTTATGCCGATAGAAAATGCATACTATCGTCACCGTCGCCCAAGATATCGCAGACGTTAGAAGGGAATGCTTCTCGGCGTGAGGAGGGCGCCGATGAGGGAGAAGACGATATATTCCTTAGGAGAACATAATTCGTGTGACTCGGGTCCGAATTGCCGGAGCTTCCGTACAGCGACGTGGAAGTTGTCAGTGATAGGAGAAGGCGAGAGGGAGGACATTGGACGGAGGAAAACGATGGTAGTTGAGATAAAAAATATATCGATCAAAAAGATAAGAGAAAAAAAAGTAGCTCGTATTCTATCTCGTGCCGATATCGAGAGTCATTTGGATTGACAAATCTGGGACCGTAAAAAATGTTTAGATCTGTAAAAATCTGACGATGTTGATTGAGCTAAGCTATCCTCAGCACGGGAATATAGCTTGCCAGGAACCAAAGCTGCTGGATCTTCAACCAATCTATTGAGACTTTAGAGGGGGGGAAAGGGAGGAGAAGAGCAAAGAATAACGGAGAATCTCAAGAAGGATTATACAACGAAGGTCAAATTCAATTGATTAAGAGGGAAGAATAAAAAATATTAATTACTTAAAACTAATATCTAAATTTATAATAATTGTCTAATTTAAATCGTATGCAGGGGTGAGAGAAGACGTGATTCCAGAACGACAATTGGATGACTTTCTCAACGTTCTCTCTCAGAGTCTCTCTTTCTTTTTTTTCGAGTTAATTTTAAAACAATTTGCTCAGTGCCAGTGCTATACTTTTCCTTGCTGGTTTTTTGACCCCTTTTTTTTTTCTTTACAAGCTTTTTTGCGCACGGAAAATTTACCGGAAAAATATTTGATCCGTCTTAGCGTTCCGAGATCCACCAATCTCTTGTAACAATGTTGTCACTGTTGACTCGCCAATCGTGCAGGATTAATATATCACGAACTTTTAGCGCAATTGGTATTTTTTTTTTTAGATGATTGCCTAGAATGGAAGAGATAGAATGTTGAGCTTTTCTTTTAGTCGAAACTGCAAGCTAAAAAAACAAAGAATAGCATACTTGGAAGAACTAGAGGACAAAAGTGTAAAGACGAGCATGAAAAAATATGATTTCCGTTTCTTTTTTTTTCCTTTGCTTTCTTTGCGGATTATACCGTTAGAATGCCTATAATAACCCTCTTGATTTCTTGAAAAAAGCTCCTTCTCCTTTTTCTTTCATTATCATCTTTTAAAAACAGCATCGCTGTGAAGCGTGATAACGTAAGAACGAGTGTAGTTTTTTTTTTTTATGCAAAAATTCACAATAAAAAGACGAACGAAGTGGAGTAAAAATAGAAAAAGCATTTCTGGGCAAACAGGATCCATAATGACTTGGGTTATCAGTAAAGCCAACAGTAATAATGATATAGAAACCGCGAATCTGATCTAAATTCATAAGCCAGTCCGTCCACTTGCTCCAGTACTTTGCGAATCTGGACGCTCACCGTCTTCCCCATGTACTCACTTTCTTTGGCGAGTGTTTCCTTGGATTGCGCATAGCTGAATATCTTGTCTCTTTGTGTTCCTGATGTCAGGTTCTTGGATCTTCAGCGAGCGCGATGATTCGCCCCATATGCCGAACGGCAAACCTCCCGGTAGCAATGGTTTTGGCTCAGGCTCGCTGGGTCCGGACAATCGACGATACTGTATCGAGCAGTCATTCTCAAACTCGAAGCCCGGGGGAGGAGTAATTCCAGATTCGAAGGAGGGGCGTTGGAAAATCCTGGAGGTAGAGCTATTCCAAATCCTTGAGGTGAGCAGTATTGGATTGCAACAGTTTCGAGAACTCCGAGATGGCATCTGATTCAAGTCTTCTTGGCAAAGGGGCCCGCCGTTCCTCCTGACAGCGTCACTATACAAGCCGGGCGATGGCATAAACCCATTAGCCACAGGCAAACTAGAGGTATCGATTTTCGGGGGTACAAGTCGGAACACTCCATCTGAAATCGCGTCCAGGCTTGGCCGGCACATTTCAGAGTAATGATCTCCCGCTCCTCGACACTCCCCTCGTTACCCTCGCTTGGAGTGTCATATTCGATGCTATCGTCGTAACCAAAAAATTGCTCTTGAGACACCATCATTCGGAGAACCGTTTGCCAAAGTTCTGGACGCCTTGTCTTCGGATCACGCAGAACAACGCTTTGAATTTTGAATCGTGCCTTCTCTAATTCTTGCCTGTAAGAAGTCTCGTAGTTTCCACTGTCTTTCGAATGGCTCTCATAATTGTCGGGGATTTAGTGGTCGTCGAAGAACGACGGTTCGAGTTTTGAAAGGTGCCATATTGCTAAAGCCTCGCCCTCATCAGATCCACTCCGCACCATACTTAGCTCGTTGAAATATCATCCGCATCCGAGTCGTAATCCGACAACTCTTTAGCCGGCACTTCTCAGCCATGTCTAACAACTCGGTGCCGAAGCTTGTCATTGCGCTATTGCCAGCCCAGATGAATACCTTTGCATATCGGGATTTCCTCCAAGGCTTTGAATACGCAAGTGCGGCCGTCCTTGATTGATGGCAAATGAGGCATCAAATCCGAGGGGAAAGGGTGTCTTTCAACGATATAAGATAGCCATAGCGCTGCCGCGTCAGTTACCCCAGCATCTGTAAAAACTATGTAAGAATTGACCTCAGTCCGCGAAGCTGAATCCCGTGGAGAGATGGCGCTGAAATAGGGTTTCTAGAATGCTGTTTCCATCTGATAGAATTGTTATTCCTGTGCTTCCAGCGCTACTGGAAAAATCTTTTTGTAAAAATAAATAAATAAAATAAAAATATAAATAAATATTAGCACGGCGTTACTAATTTTAATAAGCACATCTTGAAATTGTGGTACTTACGACCTGGTGAACTTGATGGATCCGGTGAGCAACTAGTGCTTCCGTCGTATTGAAGCTTTACATGGGAATGCCATTCGAATTGCCGTCAATTTGAAGTCTTTGAGCTTTGATACCACGGTTTCATCGAGTTGCCATTATAGGCTCCCATGCTCAAAGTCCAGAACACGATTCCACGTTTCTTGCTTTGGAATAACCAGCGGATCTCAGATGCGTATACTCGAGGAACACTTCGTATGCTCTATCTCCCATTGGATTGCCAGAAAAGCTAAGGAGACGCATCGAATGACATTTCTGAAGAGCTGCAAGAACTGTCCACTCTTCAATATCCTGTTCTGTCTCACTATTATCCGTTTTTTGAGAGGTCTAAGTCTCTCAAGCCTGGCGATGCGGCAACCACTTCTCCAAGGTATCGTAAACCTTGACAGTTCCAGTTCGTTATCCGAGAGGTTAAGCTCCTCAACTTGACTCCTCCAGAGGCTGTTTGTATCAAGCAACGCCGTGCAAAGGATCTTGAGACCCTCATCACCTAGCTGCTTGCCACAAAGTATCAATTCCAGTCCGGGATCCTTGGTTAAGGCCGACCTCGAGCGTTACCTGTAGCATGGCGCGTCTTGTATATCTTTGGAAGCAATAGTGCCCATTCTGGCACAGAGGCTCGTCTCTAAACATAATTTGATGATATTTGTCAGCAGAGTCCTGGAAAGAGGAAAACAGGACGAAATATCCTTTCATGATTGCTCTGGCGTTATCGTACAGTTGCGTAGTTGAGTTTGTCATTACGGAGACTTAGTCGATTCAAGTTGTTTTACCCCTGAAAAATACGCCAGTTAGCCTCGATCTATTACCCGTTAGAGGAAGCAGCCCTCAGTTGCTTGAAAAACTTACCAACCTGTGCGCTCACCAACAAAAGGTTCCCCAATATTTCAAATTGCTAAGTTCTTGCCAAATTCCCTTTTCAGAAATATAGGAGGTTTGGGAGAGATGTTGCTCAAGCTCCGTCACGGAGTAGAATCTTGTGGTGTAGAGGAACAGAGGATATATCGAACGGGAAAGAAATACGAAGGATTGTATTCTGGAGAGAAAAAAAGGCCTTCTTGCTTGGACTGGAACAGGCTACTTCCACTACTTTTCTTCCCTCGTCGAATAAATGAGCTATGGAATATATATATCTTGCAAGAAGAAGAAGCAGGCTTTTCAACTGCTCTTAAAAGGAAACGCAGGGAATACAAGGAAAACACGGAAGGGATGAGATGTGGTTTAATAGAGGAGATATACGGGACGCTCCTCTTCCTTTTCCTTTCTTTTTGAGAAAAAAAAAAAAAAAAAAAAACCACAGAACGGCTCGCTGCACTTACCTGTTTTAATTATTTTGGTATTGATCTGTTTGCTTTTACTTCTTCGAGCTCAAACCTATGAAACGAAAAATGAAGAGAAAAAAAAAGGAAATATATAAGAAAAAAACAAAGAAGAAGAAGAAGAAAGAAGAAGAAGAGAAGAAGAAGAAGAAGGGGGAAGTTATGATGATGTTATTGCTTAGTGCTTGTAGAAGCAGATGTGGTTGCGTTGTTACTACTGAGTGAGTAGTCCTGTTGGATTCTATCACAAGGAAGTAACAATAAGTATTCAGTCATAAGGGCAGAAAAAGAGTCAAGAAGGTAGCAAGTACTTAGGTAGCAGTAGTTCTCTTCAACAGCCAAGCCATAAAAGTACTGAAAGGGCATTCGTATGACATGAAATAGAATACAAGTGATAAATAAACAAGATCTTCAAAATGGAAAGAAACGAAAATCGCAAAATAGCAGTATTAAAAGTGCACTATCCGACGGTGTACGGCCGCGGGGTGAGATTTATTTTTATTTTATCTTGATTCCCTGCTTATAGCTTCACGTACCTACTGAGGTATCCATCTACTACCCAAGTACGAACAGAAGCTGAAGTATGTAGAGAGGTGCATCAATCGCTAAATACCTTACAATAAATACCCGCTCGAAAGGAACCGACGTTGAATCCATACTTAGATACCTATATTTCCGGTGTCTGCAGACTTTAAGATAGATGAATAATACAAACAACAGAATATAAAGCATTCAGTCCACAAACTCTCAAACGCTTTGTCTTTTGAGAGAATACGTGTTGAAGTAATGAAATTTATGCACTTGTCAGGCTGAGGTCTTCTATCATTAGGTAGGAGCTAACTGTAAATAATGCTATGGAATTTTTTTTTTTAAAAAAAAAAAAAAAAATAATATAATCAGATTGACGTATATGGCCTGTTGCGTAAGTGCTTAGCAAAGCTCTATACTACTACTAGTATACTACTACTACTACTAGCGGTCGAAGATTGGCCAGGAGACTAGATTAAACGAAGCTTATCGTTCATTGCCATTCCGACTGAGGAGCTTGAAGAATCAAAACAATAACCACGGCAAGTGGCTGCAGGAAGGAGAATTGAGCCAACAGGCCAAAATAATGTACAAACAGAGGCAGCAAGCTTCCGTCTATGTTCAAGCTGCAGATCTGCTTCCGGGGTTGGGCTATATAAGAAAAGGCCGATATTATGTTAACAAAGGGGAAATCAAATTCAAATCAGTCCTTGTTTGATATATACGTCTTCTAGCAAGGAAACAAATAACAAGAAAACAGTAGTCGTCTTTAAGGAGGTAATAACCCCATGAAAGATGCAAAGCATTTTAGCTCCGGTACCTTGCAGCTCTGATACTTGCGCTTTTGTTTGTTATTTTTGCAATCAACAGGTCATCAAGGTTTGTTCCGTTTGGACGATGTTACCTAGGTAGTTACGGTCGTGCAGCTTAGCTTCGCGTTCTTTATCTAACACAGCACGTCCTTTTCCTTGTAAAAAAAAAAAAAAGAAAAAAAAAAATCCAACATCATATTGAGTGCCTTGCTCTTCCAAATCTCTGAAACTCTTTCATTCCCTTTCGACTTCTAAGTTCTTTAATGGATGACCTGAACAACTAGCTTGCATGAAGCTTCGGTAAGCTTCTTGTACATAATGAGAGGCATTATCCGGAATCTGGGCCCTCAATTAAGGCGGAAAGCAGCTTGGCAAGCTCCAACAGCTCCAATTATCCCTCTTCCACGTTCAGTTCGGCACGGCTCCAGCATTGATGATGCACAAAGACACGGTATTGCAACTTCTTTGGTGGATGTATTAGCCACTGCGATCAAGGTTATTCATCCGTAAAATACCTCTTCTTTTTTTTTAAAAAAAAAAAAAAAAAAAAAATAACCCCAGAGTTACGGCCGCGGGTACTGGCTAGTCCCCTGCTTTTCGGAGTGTGGAATGGCTAAATCCTTGGTGGAAGTAGGAATAGGCGAAGGGTCCCATTACGGTGGCGCAATTCATGCGGCAATGCTTGACCTCACCTCAAGGAGGCTATTATTCTTCGTTCGCCAGATCCTTTCGGAAGGAAGGGGACTTTATACGTCTCCGGAAATCTCGCAGCTGTTCGGCGAGATGCTTGGTATTTGGCTAGTTGCCGAAGCTATAGCTCAGAAGCTTGTATCGCAGAATGCGGTCACTAGCCAAAACAAAACAATTCAACTCGTTGAGCTTGGACCTGGCCGAGGGACTCTAATGGAAGATTTACTACGGGTAAAACAAAGGCCTTCACCATCCCCCGGTCCCCTCATTCAAACATTCAATTGATTAGTATAAATATAAATCCTGGTATACTAACAAGCTTTTGCTGCAGACTGTTCGATCCTTTAAAAACGTAGAAGAACGCCTTGACGCAGTCTACCTAATTGAAACAAGTGAAGGCCTGCGGAGACTACAACACAAAAAGCTTTGTGGCGAGAATGCACAATTAGACACAGACAAAGAGCATTGGCAAAGTGTACTAAAAGGCACTGGCGTACCCGTAGTTTGGTACGATCATGTTCGGATGTTACCAGCATGTTCTGCACCGTTCTTCGTCGCTCACGAGTTTTTCGATGCTATTCCAATCCACTCTTTCACAAAAACTGCGAACGGTTGGCGGGAGATCCTAGTTGATTGTTCTAGTATATTGGGCGAAATGAAAGAAGGATCGACAGCCACCAAACCAAAATTCAGTTTCACAATTTCTAAGACACCAACACCACACTCCACATTGCTTCCGAAAATTTCCCCCAGGTATGAAGCTCTTTCAAGAGCGACGCATATTATCGACTCGGAAGCTACGATCGAAGTCTCACCCGAATCACACCTGATAGTCGAGGAAATATCCCGACGAATCGGCACCGCTAAAGCCGGCGGCGCTTTAATCATTGACTACGGCCCTGCGGACACTATCCCCGCAAATACGCTGCGAGTATCCGTTCTCACAGGCGAGTATCGCCTTTGGAGGATCCCGGGGAAGTGGATATATCTGCAGACGTCGACTTCCTCGGCCTTGTGGAACCGCGCTGCAGGCCTCGCAGGACGTCGAAGTTCATGGACCTGTAGAACAGGGCCATTTCCTGCATGCTTTGGGTATGAGGCACCGGCTGGAACGACTACAAGCTGGGAAAAGCGAGGAGAAGGCGAAGGAGCTTAAGGGTGGTTACGATAGGTTGGTGGATCTTGGTTCGATGGGCATGGGAAGAATATACAAAGCTTTGGCTATATGTCCCGAAGCCGGCAATAGGCCCCCGATTGGCTTCGGAGTAGTCTCTGAAAGCCGCCCAAATATATATATAATTAATTTGAGATTACACGGAGTCAAGGATACTGAAAAACCGGCATAGCTTGAACATCACATCATATCGGCTACTATTTAAAAAAAAAAAAAAAGCTTTTCGGCTTGCCACACAGAAGTAGAAGTGTATAATAACAAGTCACTTGGGCTTTACTCCTACGGCAGACAAATGCTTCTATACTTCATAGACGTGTAAGTATAGACCTATCGGCTTACAGCTCTTCAGGAAAGCGTGCACATGCGTTCGGTGCGGACGTGTCGTAAAATTGCCGCGGTTGTTTTTTTTTCTTTTCCCCGGTTACCGAGATCGTCCCATTAAATTCCATGTGGACAAAGCAATTTGAAGACCAAGAGAGAGAACTAAGAGAAGAAGAAAGAGTTCCTTTGAACAACAACAAAAAAGAAATAACAAACGAAATGCCTCGTACAAAAATAGTAAACAATTGATTACCTCCATCCTACCTTTGCTCCACAGCCCGCGGACTAGTCCATTGAAAACCCGACCTGGACGACGATAATACGATCACTGGTTCCTCTCGCCTTCCATCTTTTCTTTCTGTTATTCGATTATTTCGTGCATGTTCGCTCTTGATCCCTGCGGGCAAATAGGGCGAAATCGTCGCAATGACGGACTCCGTGGGTCAGTAACGAATGATAACGGCAAACTCTCTTTCCCCCGCAATTAAACAATATTTTTTAACACGGGCCTATATAACGAAAGACTAAACATACTCTTATTTTTATAGATCGAGTATTCGTACACGCCCTCAACACTGTCAAGAAGCTGCCGCGGACAGGAACATCGAGACCGCCACCTGATGACCGACTAAAGCTTTATGGCCTCTACAAGCAGAGCATGGTTAGCAACATCCCTTTTCTTCACGAACTCCATTTTACGGAAGCGTTAGGCGGTTTTGCTGACGGATAGCACGATTTGATTTTATTTTTGCAGAAGGCGATGTTGTGGGGGTTATGGCGAGACCGGAAGATACGACGACAGAACAAGGCATGACGGAGACAAAGAAATGGTAGGCTGGGGAATTTTTTGGGGGAGGGAGGAGTTCACCAGTTTCGATCCTTGTCACTGACGAGTGGTTTAGGGATGCGTGGAATGCCCAGAAGGGATTGTCGAAACGGAAGCTAAGCGCGATATGTGGGTTACACTTTCAGTGAAGATAACCAGGTCCTGCTTGTTTTGGTAGCTGACGCCATTTTTCCTCTCCCTCTTCCCTGCGCGGATAGATACAAACGCTTATAGACGCTATGCACCGCTACGCCGCCTCAAGTCCGTGAGTTAATCATTGACTTTTCAGCTGTTAAGATTTGCTGGTACGACTAATCACATATTTTCCACATTCGAATTTAGAGATGCAAGGGAGCTATTAGCAGAGCTCGAATTCGTCTGAACCAGATCAAAATAACTCCTTTCCTCTTCCGACTCGCTACCGAATAAATCCCCACCACGCCTCAACCGCATACCATCGACACTTCCGCCGCGGCCATACGGGATCCGATGGGACTTAACGTCCTCCCGCCCATGTCGCCCGAGCCGGAAGACTACACCAGGCCGGCCACATGGCGGACAACGACGACGACGACGACAGCGACCAGGGAGCATTACGAGACCATGGACGAGTTCGACAACCGGGAAAAGGTCTTGTTATATTGCCGCGCGCGGAACGGAACCGGCCGTCGCCCGCTGTTATCGCCCCGGCCGC